>JBCEWB010000001.1:8674969-8685626 GCA_039654565.1 Peronia peronii
TGGGTCTGATAAAACCTAATTGTTGTCGACAAGCTGAGAAGTATCACAGCGATGCGACGGGCATAGCAGGAAAGGCCGGACCGTATAAATCTGGGATACGCATTATAGAGAGCGTTGCACCTGTTGGATATATACGGTTGGCGCACTTGTAGAGTTAATAAGAATATCTTTCTCTTTACAAAATTAGACATTACCCTATGCTGTTATCTTACAAGGTTCATATTAGAAAATTTACTCTAACCTTTGGCAATTCTTTCATCAACTTTTTTCTCGCCTTTTCTTCTTGAAGAAGTTTTCCACCTCGATCATTGAAAAATCTGTTGGGATCACTTGCTTTTTCCTGGAAGAAAAAACAAAAAAAGCACAAGATATAGAGCTAGCTTTCATAAAACTTCAATGATAAAAAAAGTCCAGTTACTAAGAGACTTAAAGTCTCTTTTGAGTGACTTGCCATATAAGATTAAAAAAAAAATAGAATAAGGTTACCTTGTTCAAATCTGTTTGCCTGGATAGCAACTAATGACTTTTTATAATTAAACACACAAATTTTCACTTAAATTTATTTTATTCCATCTCTGCCTCACATACAAATCATCAATGACGTGACAGACCATATATGATATCATGAAATTTTAACTTTTCAGGCTTTTTGGTCTATCGCTACTATCCTTCTTGTATTTTAATACTTTTACAAACTGAGCTTTGATTTTGGAGATATTGCATTTTTTATGCGCTTTGACGTATGGCAAAATCTGGTCGTGGCTCAGCATCAGACAGGTACATCATTATATGCCACTCTGCACCACTCCCACCCACTTACTAAAGCCTTCGACCCCTGACGCATAGCTGCTTTGAAGGTTGGATCTTTCACTGTGTCCACTGTGTTATTTGGTGAATAATAAGTGACAGTTTTAAGGAGACACACTGTCAAAAAGGCAAACATGAGACAGTCATGGAAAGATATGCCGTTCAAAAAAGAGAAAGAGAGAAGGGAATACATTAATTACACGAGGAAGAACCATTATTTCTGTGTGGTTTCGTTATTCAACTTAGTAGCCTGCCAGCCACCTCTCTCCCAAACAGTCGCTAACATGAGAATTCCTAAAAAAAATTTTTTTTTTTAATTGTGAAATTGCCAAGTTGCTGGTCCTACCCTTGAGCCTCTATCTAATTCACAATGAGAACAGAGATAAGTTTAATTTTACTGAGCATAAACTTTTCTGCAAATGAAGTTAAAGTCAATGTGTGAATATTTTTGGAATGCTTGACACAAAAGCATTGTGCACAGTGTGAAAACAGGCACGCTTGTCCCATTTTCTGCACAATCTTCAGTACTGCTAACCATGTTTTGCCATCTTTAATCTTTGCATCCAAAATGGTTCTGTACTTGCCTCAGTTCCAGAGATGGAATATTCTACAAGAGCTGTTCTTTGTGCTTAATTTTTACATTATATAAAGCCGATACTGAAGTGGAATACATGAGGATGAGGCTTAGACGGAACGAAGTACTGAAATTATTTGGTGATTGATATTTTGGACAAAATAAGAACTTTGTGTTTCCTGTCATGATTTAGGACTTTTCTTCTTTTCTGAAGACAAGTGTGATGTACTGTTGTTTTTTTTTGTGAAACACTCTTTTCATAATAAAAAAAAAAAATGAAAAGTAATCATTTGTTTTTTTCAACAAATTTCAGAAAGAAATATAACTTTAACAGTAAAAGCATTTTTGTTTTGTTTTAAATTACATTTTTTTCTTTTTTAATCTTTTTCTTTCTTGTTCTTTTTTTTTTTTTTAAACAATGATGAAATGACCTGTTAGAGTTGGAAATCTTCAATTGTTCACCTTCTACAGCTGTCAGGGTTGGCGCAATCAACAGACTGGATCAGTGCACAGTGGTGCAGAGTGACATATCACTCGATAAGGCACAACCTGATGTGACTGACTGACATATCAGTTTTTTTTAAAAACAAAAATGGGCAAATCATTTGAAAAATGTTTATCTCATCTAGAAATTAATCTGTTAACAAGGAAGGTAATGACTGAACACAAGAAAGTAAAAATAATAAAAATCCCACAAGAAATAAGTGAGATATTAGCTGTAAGCTGAAGCTGAAATTTCAAGTTAATTTTATAGAACATGAGATTTTATGATACGCCAGTCTGTCACGTTATTGAGAAAGTTTTAACTGCTATTACAACAGGAAGTGAAATTTTTAAAAAGGTGATCAGCCTTAATAATTTTTCTAAAGTAATCTGATTCAACATTGCGATTCTCAAGACTAATTCAAGTCATCATACTTTTTTCACAACATATTATCTTTTTCAAAATGGTCATTCCGGTAATGTTATTTACAGAAATCTCTTACTTGTGTTTTAATGGATTTTTTAGAATGACACATAAATCTCAATCTAATCCATGGCATCAAAATATACACAAGCTGTATACAAACCTCAAATACTATCATCTCTTTAAACAGATCTTCTCTCTTGGCAATGTTTTCCAACAAGTCACGATGCTCATTGTAATATTGTCTCACTCGCTCCAGCTCATCCTCATGTGCTTGTAAGAGTTCCTCAGTGTACTCCTCTGTGGAACACATAGAGGACTTCATTAACAGATTTTCAGCTGTTACTGACAGATTATTCAAAACGATCTGCCAGTTAGTAGAGGTTTGTGATAAATAGAGAAAAAAACATTAATATAAAACTGTGAATAAATAGTCATGACCAAGAACAAAACCTATATTATACTGTCAGCTAGAAGAAACCGACAAATTATAGAAGCAATGAATTCTAAAGAATTCAAAATTTCAGTCTATTAATCTTATTTTCAATTTTACACAAGCTGGCTTCAAACTGTCATGGAGATGAAGACAGAAAGAATAAAAAAACAAAAACAAAAACAACAAAAAAAACATACCGGCTTTATATTCTTTGAATTTTGCACGCTCATCTTTGCTAAAATAGCACTTGTCCCACCAAGAAACCAGCTCATTTCGAATACCATCCACAAATCTGCGCATGTTCTGGAACTTGAGAAGTTCACAAGCCTCAATTTCTGATTTGAGGGCTGATATCACACTCTTTCCATGGCCCTCTTTGTTCAGCTCAAATCCTTCTCTGTCAATATCAGGTGTTTCCAGCCTGTTCCACAAGGCCCTGAGTCTTTCCCATAAATCTTCTGTTTCATGTTTCATGTCAATGTCTTTCTTCACCAACTGATGAAATAAAAAAATACTTTATTTAGTGTAGTAAACTTGGAGAAAACAGGATCCCAGAAGCAGAGTAAGACTACACTCATTAACTGATAGAAAAACAATTTAAAAAAGGAAATCAAAATCTTTTTTTAATTTAAATAAGAGATTTACTCATATCACTAAGGGCAAACACCTGAGTCTGCAAATGGACAAAGAGCGTTCGCATTCAAGTTATAAAAGCTTTCTGTAAATGTATATAGGGTGATATGTTACAAAAACTTTGTGTAAAATTTGAAATATATAAGTTATCTTGACTTATAAAGCTACAGTGTTGGATCACAGTAAAAACATAATTTTGTGAAGAACATGGAACATGACAAATGTAGCAGTGATATTAAATAGTTGCAGGCCAAAGAAGTTAAAAATGGATATTATAAAAAAGAAAAAGATTAACAATACTGAAGTCCTTCTAAAAGGTTAAAATACATCATAGGACTTTATCCTTAATATTTACATCTGACACAAGGATTAGATTATATGATATTCATCAATTGAACATGATGCAAGGTAGTGTTAAGAAAACAAGCTGATCAAATTTTAAACCATTATATTCTTAATCTGTCTATTACCTCATCATGTAAAGATTTCAAATTCTCCATATTCTTTGGGGTGAGTCCAAAACTATCATCGTCTTCACAAAGGAGTTCCCGGCCAAAAGTAGTGTCAGCATCTGCTTCCAAAGCATTATATAATTCTACTATTTTTTTCTTTGTGGTGACAAATTCTGCATATCTCTTATCCTGTATAAAATAAAATTATAAAAAGAATAAAGACTGGTGGTCCATGTAAATAAATATAAACAGTTTGGAAAAAAGTGAAGAGAATAAAATCAGGAGACAAACTGGACTAAACAAGGAGAATAATACTATATTTCTCACACTTAGATGTATGTTATATCAATCATCATTGTAAATATCCAGGGGCTGGGATTTACAATAATAAGTTTTAATTGTATTTTCTCATTCTGCACTGAGCACGCATCACTTCTGCCTTGTGATTAAAAAAAAAAAAACTCTAAATTTAAACAATGGGTAACAGTTTCCTATTATTTTACACAAGATTTTAGAAGAAATATTCACAGGACGTAATCACTTTAAGCTAAAACAATACCTAAAATTCCACCTGTAAACAGTTGTGGTGTCTGTTCTACTGTTTAATGCCTGTGAAAATGCAGATGACGCCCTACCTTTTCGGCTTGCAACTGGGTCACATGTTTTTCAAGTTCCTTCAGTTCCTCCAAGGTTGGAACTGCCCCTGATGGAACGTAATATGGTGTAGCAGACAAAGCAGAACAAAGTTGTTGGTCTCTGCTGTGCAAATCTTTATATTTTCCCAGCCTCTCTTTCTTTTCTTTAGACATAGCTTCTACTTTTGTCCGTAAGATCTTTTCCTTCTGTACCATTGTAAGTCCTCCAGATATCTAAATTAGATGAAATAGTTTAAAAGCAAAAAATGAATGTCATTTTAAATTTGCTTTAACATGATTTCCTCCATGTTGCAGAACAAATATAAAGGTATCCATTTAAAAAAAAAAAAAATAATAAATAAATATAAACATTTCTAAAGCACAGGGTCAACAAAGGACAGATTTTACAATAATGAAGAATCAAGGCATATGCCTAGCAGCCAGTCAGTATGTAAATCGCTGGACTCGAGCAGAGAAACAGGTGGTAGAATGTGATGAAGGTGGTATGATATCTATGGTTTTATAATGCAGAAATTGAAACAACATTCATCTCTGAATGAAAACAATGTTGGCCAGATAATAACTATTACAGAATGTTGTAAATGAATATGCAGATTTATTAGTTACCTATTTTCGTTTTGATTTAAGCTGGTACTGTGGAGTCATCCCTATCTCTTCAACTTGCAATATCCTTGGCTACAGTTAGCTAATTCAAAACTTTTCTCACTAAAATGTTTCAGTTACAGTTTTATATGATAGTAATGACTTAATTTGGAAGAAAAACAACGTATAATGACTACGATGTATAATTCTGGCTGGCTGCTAGAAATCTGCTTGTTTGGTAAATCGTTACTGGCCATTTACTTGAAAAAAGTTTGTAACAAAAATGGTATTCATCATTTCATGTTGACAGGATTATCAGTTTTTTAATATATTGAAAGACATTCAAAGAAAGAGTAATTCAGTAAAAGAGAGTGATACAATAACATGTGTTAATTATTTTGCATTCCCGTACTTTTACATGAGGCAATGAAAGCTCGGTGCAGAGCTCATTTAGTTTCTCTGTGAAGTCATCAATGGTCTTTGAAACTTGATTCATCAGGGTCTCCTCTTCTGCAACCATGTGCTGCATGAGGTTTTTGACGTGAAGTACTGCTGCATCACCTCGTGATTTCATTTGGTTTTCATCTATGCCCATTTTATCCCATATGCGGTAAAGGGACTGCAGTGAAGAATCAATGATCCTGTTGCAAGCAAATCGGGTTTGTTCCCGACTAGAGTTTGAGTTGCTGTGAGATTAATTGAAACCAATATGAGTGAAACATATTAAACACAAAGTATGACATTTGATAAGCTTTCGGATATTATAACCCATTTTTATACTGAAATATTTCATGTGTCTAGATCTATCCCAGACATATTTAGGTGTTCAATTAAAATTAATCATTATTCATATAAATCTAGATCTTCATGCCAGCACATGTATTAAAAGGATTTTCTTCCGCTTCCTGAGCAGAGTACTTAAATCATTATTGGATCATAAGTTGTCCGTGATCCTGAGACCAATAGGTGCATCATATAGTGCCTAATAAGTGCTAACATGATAAGTTTATAAAAAAATGTGGCAATATTTCCACCTAAGATATCCTATGGTAAGACTGTTGTACCTGGTGTCAATGTAAAGGGCATCCTTTTCTTTTACGAGATGCAGGGAGAAAGCATGAATTTCAGTCTGAAAGTCTTAACTGTCAGCCTTACACTGCTGTGTTTGAATGAGATTGAACTGAATTTGTAAATATATAATTTATATTTAAAAATGGCTTTGTTTATGTCTTGTGCTTAAGTTAAAGATAATTCCTAGATCTAGAGTTAATTATGTTTGTAGCACCTGCTAGAGTCTCTGTCAAAAAAAATTGGAGAACACACACATACATCTCATATCTAAGTCATTAGCAACCATGTACTCTTCGGTAGAGGTTAATTTTTTTACAGTACATAGATTAGACATAAATTATCAATATTACTATTAGATCTATATTTAGGTCAAAGTGCAAGAGTGCATGCTCAGAATATAGATCTAAATTTAGATATAGAGGTCTATTCCGTAGTCAAGCACTCTGCCTGTGCTCGCTGGCACAGCATTCCATAGGTAAGCACTCCAAGTCTTTTTGCCTCACTACTTGCCAAGCACAGCAAGCACACCCGCCGAGGTGCTTTCTCATTTACGAAGCAAAAAGGGCGGCATCCATCGGTTTCAAGACAGGAAATGACATTGATGGGTGTGGCCTAGGGTTTTCATTTGGCTCTCCATGAAAACATCGGGGTTCTAGTCCTACGAGGGGGAATGGGGAAATTTTAGAATTTTTTTTTTTTCAGTCGGCCTCTTATATAGGAAGTCCAATGTCTGGCTATTTCAGATGGATAAATCTGAATACAGATTCTCTATATATTTTGGATGTCCTGTTTGTACGTTTAACAAGTTAAAAAGTCCTTAGACGATAAAAATTGGATGAAAAGTAAGTGGAAATGTTGCTGCCCGCTCAAAATTTACAAAACTCTGATGAAAACTTGTTAAACATGATGCAAATATTAGATATATTTAGCTAGATCTATCTTATTGTCATGTAATTGCCTAGAAGTCTGTATCAAACGTAAATTCTGAGAGCACGCGAGAGAATTGCTGAGCAACCATAGACAGCTTTTTTGTGCTTTGCAAGCACTCTGTTCCGTAAGTTGTGGTTGCTAAGGCTAAGCATGCATGACTGGCAAGCACACGAAGCCTTCTGCTTGGCTACGGAACACGCCTCCGATCTAGAAGTAAAAAGTAGAAGTCTAGATCTACAAGGAAGCAGTTAGGCCAATAAAAAGCAAATGATCCAAAGCTAGATCTAGCTAGAGTTTAGATAAATCTAGTGTGTCTACATGAAGTTTTTGCTGCCTGAGCTGCCATTCAGAGACATTCTTCCCAGCCAGATCTGGATATCTAGATCTTGGCACCACCGTCTCACAGCGGTCCCTTAGGTGACCCGGCACATAATATATCAATTACTGTAAAATGAACTAGTGCCTATATCAATAGGTCTACTGCGATTATTGCCTCGGCGGTATGCACAGCCGAGGGTCCCAGCAGGTTAGGGCCAGGGGTTGGTCTAGTTCATTTTACAGTTTAATCGATATGTGTCCGGTCGCCTAAGGGATCGCGGTGAGACGGTAGTGCCTAGATCTGGATTAGATACGTCTATCTAGAATCTGAATCTGATTCAGCATTGATCTAATCCTTCTAGAGTCTGGATCTCGATCTAGATCTTCAGTTCTAGACATCCTATGCTAGATCTAGTCTCTAGATCTAGATATGTTTAGAACCCTTAGTCTAGACTATCTAGATCTAAGCTTAGACTAGATTTGGGGATCGACTAGCGCAAATCAAATCTGTCTTGTTCCGACACTGGATAGTAGATGTAGATCTAGATATATCTAGATCTAGACTCTAGATCTTGACAATGACTTGACATGAATGAACAGAATCAATATCACCATAAATATGTAGCCCAATACACCAGCTTACCTATTTGCTTCCATTTCACTTCATTAAAATCATAAAATAACGCGATTCAAACAAAGTCAGCAATCATAACACATGATAACCTAGCACATCCACCATTGTTGACAGATTGTTCACTCTTTTGAATCTCGCGGAGGAGAGGGTAATTTTGATTGGTTAGTAGCGCCTATCCCGTCATTCAACGGAAGTAGCCTATTCTTTTTAACCTTTTAGGTAGAAGCTCATGTCGACTTAAATCGTCCCAGCAAGCTTCGGCGTTAAGAACAACCTGACTACCGGCCGGTGCACATTGTGTAATACCCACATAGATCTAGAGTTCATAATTCTATTAATATGATTTTGAAAGATAACTTCTATACACGTGGAGACTGGCCCAGTGCCCCCTCCCCCTTTCTCTCCTTCTCAAATAAAAAATGTTGAGTGGACATCGTCAGTAATGTTAGATTACCCGAACAGTTTTTATGTCGTCATAGATCTTCTTTTCAACAGCACGTTGTAATTTGTCCAAACAGCAGAAACTTGTCCTTGTCCTTTGGTTTTTAAACGTTCTCTCTCAATATATCTATCTATCTGTCCATCTATCTATCTGTCTGTCTGCCTGTCTATCTGTCAGTTAATGTGTCTGTCTATTTACCTATCTATCTGTCTGTCTTCGTGTGCGGCTCTCAGATTCGAGTATTTGCCTGGCTAATAAGTCTCCTTTATTCGTTCATTCTCGCAGTCAATAATTATGATTATGTCGACTCATGCTAAGCATAAGCATGACTCGTAGAACCAGTCTTTTCCTCACAACAGGCTGTAAAAGGTATAATAAGGTCGAGAATGGATTAATTGAATTCGTCTAGATCAATATCTAATCAACAGATTGATATAATGAGGCTGTATTTCAAGGATAGGCCTAGTCAGCAAGAATCAACATTGTGAATACTACCCAATTGTAGTTGTGTTTCGATGGCACATAATTAGCCACCGAAGAACCACAGTAGTTCATTAATATTAATATTGAAGATCATACGTCTAGTTCTAATGTTTTGTCCTTGCCGGTGCTCATGGTGTTTTCGATATCAGTATTATCAGTTTACACACGGCTGGCTCATTTCTGGACAAACTGCAAGATTGCAATGAACAAAATTTGATGAATGCCATTCTTATTTGGAGAGTCAAAAGTTAGGGGAGAATTGAAAAGCCCGAAAGTGAAAGAATGGGAAGAGGGAGAGGAGGAAAAGAGGAAGAGAAAAAGGAGGAGGATGAAAAGAGGAGGAAGAGATAAAAGAAGACTGGGGTAGACAGTGGAGAGAATGATAACTAAATTTAGATAGGCAAAACAACAACAGCAACAACGACAACAACAGCAATAACAAGAATAACAACAAAAACAACCGAATTAACTTTAAAAGCTTGCTTAATGGTGGCCAGTGGAGAAATATATCATGCAATGTATGAGATGCCTCTTTTGTCCGCTAATGAACACCAGCAAACAATAGCAACAATGACAACGATGTCTCCTAACAACAGCAACAACAACAACAACGAAAATGGAAGGCGTAATTCTAGTAATAGATACCCAAGGAATATAAAGAAAAAAATGCCTTAACATCCAGCTGAAAACAGTCACCATTATCTCTCCATCTTTTCTTGTTTTTCTGCCTTCTCCAAACCTACTTCTTCGTATTTCACAGATCGACGCCTTCTGTAATTTATGAACCCCTGAGAAGCAATTCTGTACTGACAGCCTGTGCTTGACCTGGTCCAGTATAAAAATGTAGGTCAAGATTTGTCCCTTTACATGCAAGTTCGGTTAATATCATGTCGACAAGGCCAATCGATAACCAATACTTGGCACGCCGGTTTGTAGAAGCACGTTTGAACATGCCTGATGAGAACCGGAAACAAAACAGTTCGATCTAAACCAATAAAGGCATAGGTAGCAAGTTGGGGATACAAAGAGTTACCGGTCACCAGGAGTCCGTTCAACAGACTAATTTGGGGACCAAGAGACAGAACCCATAATGCAAGGTGGATCTACAGATCTACCTAAAAATCTAGTTATGACAAAGGCAGGCACTGTATGAGCTTAACGAGGAACTACAGAAGGGATTAGTGCTCCAGCGAACACTTTGACGAAAGCCAATCGATTCTGTCACAGGGTAGGTTCGTTTAGCTTCGTTCGTATTCACTGTGCTAGATCTAGGTGTGAATGATATCTATCTAGTTTGCCACAGCCTGGATCTTGTGTAGAGTGCATGAAAGAGTAACAGGCACACACTAAGAAATGCAAACTTAGTGGACGTAATTTTATAGGCTTTATAGAGTAGTGCATAGATCAGACGTTCTTCGAATTGCATGTTGGAGTATAAAGTTTTATTCAGGAGTAATTAGAAAAACAAAAGTAAGCATTGGTTGGAAGTAGCGAAGGATTTGGAAACGTAAGTTGTTGTATACTATGCTTTCACGAGATCATAGCTCAGATGCACCAAGACAATGCTGACAGATTATTTATGAGTGTACTATTATACCTTCACAACTGATTTTTTCAAAACTTATTGCTTGTTTGGATATGTGGTCAAATATTGTTTGGTTGAAAGACATGAATGAAAGGTAAGTTGATTAAATAGGTTATGTACCTGCCGGTATGTAAACAACGAGACAAA
>JBCEWB010000001.1:8685726-8708064 GCA_039654565.1 Peronia peronii
GGACATATCCACTTTTTGATACCATTTTTATACACAGAAAAGGCAGGGTTTTTAAGAGAAAACAAAAACCCAAAATCGCATTTTTTGAGCAAAATCCAAATTTCAGGACCCGTTAATGTTCCTGAAATAGGATTCAGAATGACATAAAATGCCATATTTTTTCTCTCTCCTCCAAACAATGAACGGATCTACTGTCTCACTGTTATTACCAGGGAATAAGCTAATTCAATTTCAGCTATTACCAAACCTTTGAATGTTTTGGTAAATGTAATGAATGAGCATTCTTTATTTAAACAATTAAGGAAGATACATTACTGTGGCAGATACATTTAAGCTGTATGAATATGGAATCTAGCACAGATTGGAAAGCTACTCATTTTGCTGATAGTTGACATCATTTGTGCCTGCCCTATCACAAACATCAAAAGTTTCTGTGGTGCACATAGTGAAATGTAGAGATAATTCAAATCTGAACAAACTGAATCATACAACAAACATACAAAGTAAAAATACACAACAGACATAAATTGAGCAGTTATATTTTTATCACGTATCAGTTAATAGTTATCATATAAATTGGTCCTAGAAAGGTGTTAATTCATTTTTTCCCCCTATCATCTGCAAACTAAAACACGGAAAAACATTCTATATTCCTTATAACTGATGTGTTAGTCTTCAGCATATTTTGATCTCTGTGGATGGCTGATCTTTACATTTTTCAAATCATCTCATAGATTTGATGACCGATTTTCATGACAGAACTGAGCATTTAACAGTAACTTTAGAACTTCATCTCATCTAAATGGCACATTTGTAGATCTCATCTCTATAATGAATGTGGCGGTCTAGTTGCCTTTGCCCTGAGGCTCTGTCATCAAAACTTCTATGTAATGTTAATTCAGGTAGGTTATCTGCGTGGAATTCCAAGTAAAAGTTATCAAAACTCGCATCACTGATACAAAACACATTTTTGGCACAGTTAAAGAAAAGGTAAGATGGTCATACAATTATAGTGGTAGCAAGTACAATATCGTCCTTTTTCTTAAACAATCTCAGTGGAAACACATCTTTGCTCTTATTACCGCCACTTTATTTTGAGAATAATTCAACTATAACTGAGTATATACAGAGACCTAATAATACTGAGACAGATAACTGCCCGGGCTGCCCCATACATCTGCACTGCAGTGCAGTGTGACAGGCCCAGCATGACCCAGATATAGATAACGGCAGTTGCGAAATCAGTTGGGAGGCTGGCAATAGTGGAATAAGAGGCGATGATGGGCTCTGTTTCTTTCAATTTACTGAAGTTTAGATCAAGATAATAAATAGTTTGTGATAAAAGGACAAAAGACGATGGATAGGATTGGGGAAGGAGAGGGTAGCAGCTATAAAAGAACTGATATTAATTGATTAACTTACTCAGTAAAAGTATGTTACGATAAATGAATGTCCTCTTACAGTTGTTGCTTGTTATCAAAAATTATTGCCTTCCTCTTTCCATACGTTGTTCTGACCTTACACTAAATTTGTTCCTGGTTCTTACATTTGATCAAATGATGCAGTCGAATGTTGACAAAAAGATTTATAAGTAAAAATGTCTTATCACAAGAGTTACACTGGAGAGCCTCTTCTGTTTCGTCTCCGTATGTTGCCTCTGTGATTTTTGAATGATTGAGCACTGCAATCCTGAAGTGTGAAGGCTGACTGGTGCAGTGGTTTCGAATATCCTTTCTGCTCTTCTTAAAAATTTTTGAAAATTGGATGAAGGGAATCGGAGATCTCCCGTCTGGCATGCGTCAAAATTCTTGGACTATATGAACTGATGGTTTAGATTGATGATGTCTTTGTCTACGGATATGACAAGATGCCTTGCCACAAATATGTCATGCTCAATCTAATGGATAATAGTCTTCTTTTCTTTCATCGCACACGCATCCACTATGCTCCCTTTTCAGCCCAACTTACATAACAGATCCGAATTTTAACCATAGTCATGTATACGTTAAAAATCCATCAATTGCAACTACTCTTTCAATCTACCAGTAATTTTAAAACAACCAGAGCGTTATAATTTACGAGACGAAAATCGTTCTTTAAAAAAGTACATTCAAAGTAATCAAGGATACCTTAACTTTAACTAGATACCAATGCTTTACAATCCGTGGCCAACATTTGACAACAGTACTGTAACATTAAATTAGACAATAAATGTATGCTGACTTGACACTTTTTAAAAAAAAAATAAAAGGCATGTAAAAGTTTATAACCTGATTGGGTCTAATGGAAACGAGAACAACGACAAATCCGGTTGTTTGAGTGTGTGTTCTTAGCGCTCGCCATTGTTACAACTACCGAGAATAAAGACTCGTCTTCTGCTACCGCCGTTAGTGCATCTGCGATCCTTGGCCTAGATATGCGGATTCAGCCATAGTTACCTGTCTTGGTATTATAAGATCTCTGGTATCTACTATTTCACGATTTATACAAATTGGTATCATTTGAGTAATTACTCTAATATACAGTTACATTGAAACCACACCTTACAGCTGATGTTTCATGCTGCTCTTACCACACATATTGCACTATCAGTTACCAGTGATACATGACATCACAGTAGATAAAAACAAACTTGACATTTTACTAAAGATAAATTCAATTTTTGACAGAACCATTCAGCTGAGCTCTCATCTCCAATGACAACTTGACATTAAATATATAAATAATGACAACAGTTCATATTTCATTTCATATTTTTTCTGTGACACAGAGAATAATAAGTTATTATTTACAGTGGCCGACAATATATTATTTAACTGTACAACTTGACAGACAAATGGCAAACGCATGACTGACTGTCACTCTACCAAGAGTGTTTCTGTGATAAGACCGTTGAATTTTGAATTGGTACACAATTCAGAAACAAGATGACAAAGGATAAAAAGAGAGGCACTGACAACAGGGAAGAGACATGACTGGAAGAATGCCACACACTGACCAGCACAGCTCTACTGCTGGTAGCTCAGCGAGTATTACATATGCACAGAAGATTTCTTTGCCCTCAGCATCGGATTTACATTCAGAGAAAGCTAGTTTTCTAAATTTGCATTTCTCTCAATCCCTTTGATACTTTCTTTTATTCCTCTTCCTGATCTGTTTCTGGCACTAGAGACCATTTTGACAAAAAAAAAAGAAAACAATTCATGCTTTTTTTCGCCAACATATATCAAACTTATGCAGCAAAACTACAAATTAATTGATGCAGATTCTTGATGGTTTTGAAACACCCATTATAAAATTTCCCTTCAATCTCTCCTTGATCTGTCTGCACTGTAGATAAGCTGGGAGATAAGGAGAAGAATGTCATCCTTCTCCTCTACAAACACTAAACTTATGTCCAGAAAAATTGCACCTTCCCAGATACAGATCATTGCAAATTTTAAAATATCCCATTTAAAATTCTCTTTCTTGGTGTTTCTGCACCGTAGATCAATTTGGATACATAAAGAAAAATTTCATCTTTTTCCCTCATGTACCTTAAGCTTTTATCCAGCAAAAGTTGTATCTACTGGATACAGAGCCTTGCTGGTTTCAAAACACTCCATTTATGGTTCCATTTAGTTTATCTCTCTGGTCTATCTCTGGTGTCACAGGCCAATGAAAATTTAAAAAAAAAAAATCTTCCATTCCTCATTCCCACTTCCAAACATTATGCTTATGTCCAGAAAAATTGTACATACTTAACATAAGTTCTTGCTGCTAATCTTTACTAATGGTCCACCGTTTTTTGATGCAATGCCACACTGTTTATGTGAGATCGTGAACTATGCAATTGATGTTGAAGTTTTTGTTGTGGATAGATGCTCAGCAGTTCTAGACTCTCTCATGGCATTGACAAAGTCTGACAGCCTGTCCAGTTCCTCTTTCACTTTCTTTTCCTCTTCAGATAACTTTGATTGCAGCTCCGTTTGCTCCTGATGGACAACATTAATAGTTTCAATAGAATTTTAAGACTCAATAAACAAAAGAGACTGATAAAAAAACAACTGCTGTCAACTGATGGCTTTTCAACAATTCTCACAAGCAAAGAGCCAGTAAAACTGTATCTAAGGCAATTACATAGACAAAATTCTCAAATTGCAAAATCTGAATTTCCACATATTGGTGAAGCACTTGCACAAGATGAACATGTATACCGAAAAGCTTCAATGGAGGCAAAGAAAACAGGCAAAGGCACAGCAGTACCATTAAACTAGCCCAAGGATGAAATTAATAGAGCTAAGGGATGAGCACACAGATCTGGAATGAAATGGCAAGAATGTTTGATAATCAAAGGGTAAAGAGACTTTGCCCAGTGATCTATGCTGTGAAAGACATAATAAGAATTCATGATCTCACAACAATCACCACGAATGAGATACTTACCTTCATTTTTGTGTCTATCTCTTTTGATCTGTTGTCCAGAAAGCTTTTCTCGGTGTTGATTTCTCTGCCTTTTCTTTGAATTTTTTTTCTCTCATCCTCTTTGGCTGAAATTGGCAATTTTTACGACAAATATTATGACACACCCTATTATATTAGCCAGTTATCACAGAAACTATTTCAACTAGCTCTATGGTAAGTTTTGGTTTTTGCACATCAAGTTTTTTCCACGGGAGCCAGTTAAACATGAAAAAGAAAGAACTTTTTCATAGAATTCACTTTTCATACATAAAGACCACTGGAAAAGGCAGCAGATAAGTCTTGAGCAATTGATGCAGAACTAAGATTTTCCACGCTAATAATGTTCCTCACAAATACAGTTTCCCTTATTATTATTTGCACCATTTGAGAAAAATAAACTGAGAATAACAACATTAACATGATGAATGTCTTTGTCCACTAACATTTTCTCTAATTTCTGTATCTGGAGGATGAAATGGGCAGGGTTCCCATATAAACTGTTGCTATGTATCCTCACTTTGCAATAACATACACAGCTTTTTGCAGTTATATCATTCAACTGATCCACACAAATCAGGGATGTCAAACTATTTTCATTAAAAAGTTGGAAATTTTCTATTTTCTTGATCTAGATCTAGAGCTAGATCGCGAACAGCTGCCCTCTTACATTAGTCTCTCCAAGACCGTGGGCATATTATTTATTATTGTCGGTACTCTGATGTGCTGAATTTCCATCAACTCTCACGCGATCACTCAACTGCATGTTGTTAAGTGTGATGAACTCAGCGCTACGAACTTCAATCTCAATCTTCAAACAACCGTCAAACAACAGAACAACTCTCGTTCGAAGCACGCGCAAATGTCTATCGTACTTCCGGTTTCACTGCCATCATGTGGGACCTCTATCGTATTGAAAATTATAAGACCGCGATTGCCTTGTGAACTCGGCAAAAGTCAGCAAATTGATCGGTCAAAAGTGGGAAAGTCAGAATTCCGATTAAAGTTGAAAGTTTGACATCCCTGACAAATCTTACAAATACTAATTTGTCTATTTATCCAACAAAATGAAGAGATTGGATGATCGTTCACTCACCAGCTTTTTTAGCAATATATGAATGCACTTTAGCCAAAGCTTCATTGCTCAAGTGAGCTAAGCCTTTCCCTGAAACCTGTAAGTACAAAAAAAAACAAAAAAAAAAACTCAGTCTTCAGTCCAAGACATGTTCATGTTTCCAATTCAACGATCAGTGAAATATCTAAAAGTGGGGCAGTGGAAATCAAGCTACAGGATATTTCACTCAATGCAAATCATGTGATGATATTGTAGAGAAGGTGTTGGAATTTATTATTAAGTGAATTCATTAACTAGATGACAAACTTTGCAAAGTCCAAAGTTATTAAAAAAGAAAGCCACTTGCCTTTTATCAATCTGCTGAAAAATGTATTTTCTAACATTACCTAATTACTCAAAATCTGTTCATAAACTACTATCTCAGTGCATTCATGTTGCACACCTGAGATTCATCTTATAATGTTTGTCGACTTTAAATTTCTTTTTTAATATATTATCCCTTGGTTTCTATAACATCAAATAGTTTTTCGTACAGTTAGCTGTTAGACTGACAACAATTCTGCTCCAATGAGCACAAGTATCACAAAACTAATTAAATAAATGGTCAGTACATCTTATAGCCGGTGTGACTAAAAACATAATGAACATCCCTGTGTAGTCATAGAGGCTTCGCTAACAACATTGCCAAAAAAAAAAAAAAATTAAAAAACATAAAGGGCATTCTCAACTTCACAACTGATGAAAACCTAACAACATCCTACAAAAGAGAAATTGAAACAATAAAACGTCAACTTAAACAGATCTCTGCATAACTTCATCTGGGTTAGATTATCTGGGTCTCACGCTATCTAAAAAAGTAATACATATGAATGCAGGAATATCAATCTGTTATCATGAAAACAGGATAATTTTTTATGGTCTACATATTTACACAATAAGCCTGCAATCATATGTAAAAATTAAAATATTTATACAGATGAAAAATGATGTAAAAATTTTTAAGTATCTTTACAGGAAAGAAAAAAGATGTAAAATTTAATGTATTTATGCGGGAAAAAAAAAAGAATGAAAATTTAAGGATCAGCAAATGAAATTTATGACAGTCTGCAAGTCCATTTTTCTAGAAAAGCAGGGAATTTGACTTCTCTATGAACAGAAATGAACTCTGGAAAAATCAAAGGAAGAATACATACCAAACACTTGGGACAACTCCAAGCATATTTGGGTGCTTCAGTCAAAGGTGGGCTTAGACAGTCTAGATGATACACCAAACGACAAGTTTCACACATGAGAAGTTGTCCACCCTTACCACAAACAGCACAATAGTCATCATGGTTATCATTCTGAAGATTGGAAAAAAAAAAAATCAAATCTGAAACAGCAATATTACTTATCATCATCTGCAACAATCTTACATTACATCAATTCCTCACAACTGTCCGAACTGGAAATGTTCAGTTGAGAGGCTTGGAAATAGAAAACATACTCAAAAATATGATAGATATGGGAGGTGGGTGGATGGTGAATAGAGAAAAAATAGCAAGACAAAGAAAGAAAGAAAGAAAGAAAGCAACAATGAAAGAAAGAAAGAAAGAAAGAAAGAAAGAAAGAAAAAGAAAGAGACAGGAGAAAAAGAGGGGGGTGGGGGAAGAGAATGACATGCTACTGAGGAACAAAAGAAGATCTGGTTATATCTACACGAAATAATACCTATTTTTTTTTCTTTGCTTTCCTATTTAGTTGCTTACGTTTACCAGATATGATATGTGGACAATGAATGGTTGAATGGCTGGGTGAATGGTTGCTAACCTAAAAATGTCTTTTCTCACACAGCAGTCTGGACTTTGTTGTATAACAGACCCAACTCAAGTCATAGCTGACAGGCTAAAGTCGTATTTCACAGGCCTTCATCAGCTTTATCTAGATTACTAATTAGGTTGTAATTTCCAAAGTGCAGTCTATTTACAGCAGGCATTACAAATAAATTGGAAGATTAGTAATGGTTTTGGGTTACTCTGACATCTTTTCCTTTTTTTTGCATGACACTGAAACGTTTTCCATCCACAATTCATATGTTCACACACAGTACAAGTGTATGGAACACTATGATACTTTGTCTCATAGGTAGCAATGATATTCACAGACAAATTGTAAGGAAAAGATGCTGTGACTTGAGCTTGCTGATAGGTTTGTACACATTAACAGAAGAGACATGCAAAGTTTGGACCAAATGGTGTATCATCCAAGAAGAAAGAAGGCGCCTTTGTAATCACATTTGGATACTCACAATGCACCCCCCCCCCCTCCCTGAGGAAATGGAGAAGAAAGGCCACCTGTTTGCTATGTTTACTTCATGAGTACAAAAAAAAAATAATCTCAACATTTCTTCCCTACAGTCATGCCACTTACTGATTTATGCAGCTTATTGGAAGACTTTTGGTGGGGAAACTGTATAGAGGTGGAGTCTGACCAACCATTGGCTCCAGTGGCTGTGGATCCTTTGCCTCGAGCTACTGAGGATCAACAATACATTTTAATTACCTAGACTGTTACAAAGATTTCCCAGGTGTGAATCTTATATAGCTGCATAAGCAAATAATTCTGGATTTGAAGACTTGTAGTCAAATACCATCATATGAATTTACTGCACACTTCTTGAAACCGTTCAATGATGATGCATGTTTGTCTTTTTTTTTTTTTTTTTCCAAGACCTCATCTTTCAGTAGCATACCCTCTTTCTCCACCACTTTTATGATCAACATCAGCAATAATTTTTGCAGTAATGATTAAAATGCAAAACCTTAGTACACACTATCAAGACTCATTTTCCATGCTTTTTTTCAATACTTTTGCTAGACCTGAATATCAATTTTCCATACCAAAATTCAACACTGTATTAATGTTTGAGATCGAACAATGAAGTCTAATAATAATAAATAAAATATGGCTCCCTTTTTTCCATACTTTTTTCACACTTTCTTCTATTTTCGCTCTTCCATATTTTTCCCATATCTGTTGTTGTTGTTGTTAGCCAGGTTGCTTAGTGGTATCATGCCACAACGCTGAACTGGAAAGGGACCCATCTGAGTTCACCAATACGAGTGTTGCAGGATGTGTGTGGTGCTGTCATTGATGTTGTTGTCTGTGCTGCTGCTTTTGCTCATGCTGTTTGTGTACTTCTTGAAGAGTGGTTGCTGTCACTGGTGTTGCTGATGCTGCAACTGTCATAGCTGCAATTGTTGCAGACGGGGCAAATTGGGGAGTCCACTTTGCCTAAAATGAAGAGGCAGCTCCTCAGTGTGGGTGATTCTTTGTTGCATCACAACTGACTCAGGATGATTCTCACTCCAGGAGGTAGACTTAGCTCTTTGTTCTTTGGTGGAGGAGGACGAACGCTGGACAGCTGTAGGGCTTCAGGTCATCGGTCCACTCATTCTTCATGATGGAGGATTTTTGTGCTTTTGCACAGACAAGGGAAATTTCAACCTCATCAACTTCACTTTGATCCTTCTGACTTCCTTCATTAACTCCTTCACTGCTTTGCCATGAACTGTTCCGGGCCAGCACATATCCTCATATTGCCATGTTCCGGGCCTATTACGGCAGTATTTTTGACTAAGGTCAGGGAGACATAACTTGCGAAACTTGTGTTGGATGTTTTTTGGAGTACAATCCCTGACTATAAGGTCATCCTGGTTCGTTTTGATCGATTGAGGGTGATTTTGTGAATTTTTAAAGAATTTTTTCTAAGTTTTCTTCAACCTCCGTGACAATTTCATAATGGCATCGCGTACTAACCGCTATAAACCTAAGTATACAGCATTTGAAGCATTCAGTCAGATAACTCATAGCTCTGATAGCGACGGCAATGAGAGCATATCATTTGAGATTCTGAAGACCTTTTCAACGAATATTACAAACGGGGGTGAGGGGGAAACAGACCCTTTTGAACGTCAGATGAGAGATGCGTCGAGCAGATGCAAAATGACAGTGACAGTGATTAAGAAAGTGAGCAGGATTATGCATCTGATTCTTAATCTGAGACTCAAAGAGTAACTAGATCAGTGAAAGAAATGAACGAGGCAGCCAAGAGAAAACCTGCTCTCCAGAATGCTACACTGTATATCACACAAAACTTATTTCCTGGAAGCAATAAAGACAATTACAAACTAGTTCATTACATCATATTTTTAGTAAACATTTACTCATGAATATGCATTGTTTGGTGGAATATTACTTGTAATATGTGCTAGATCTATAAAGTTGACATATGTACATTGGATTACATCTAAAATCCATAGTTTCTTATGCAAAAAGGTTGTTTAAAAAATTAAAAATTTTGTCGCCAAAAATGTTTTTTTTTTATATTATATGAAAGACAATTCATTTTTGTACAATACTATGAAATGTCAAAGCAATTCCTTTGTAAATAAGAGAGTTATGGGCTTTTAAGCGAAGACACCTAAAATCATTTGATTTACCCCTGGCAGTATTGGGTTATTTTGTCTGGCAGTGAAGAGTTTAAGAGATCAGTTATGTCATTCCTGGACAATCTGCAGTGACTTGAGGCCCATTGAATGTTGATCTGGGTATTGTCTTGGGACGATATTGCCTTCAGGAAAAGCCAGATTAACATCTGGAAAATGTTCACCTAAGTTTTCATACTTTTTCTAGACTTCCATGCTTTCATACGAACCCTGAATAATGCTGATGACGATGATCTATCTTCGTATTTTATGACTGGTTTCTCAGATATGTTCTAATAAATCTCACATTTTTCAGCATGCTGTGATTTCTTATCAATATCTTTCTAATCAATTTGAAAAAAAAAAAAAGAAAAAGACCAGTTTCATTCTTTTTTGAAGTATCTTTGTGACAGTTAGTATGGGATTACATCTATTATTTTCTAGTTGAGAAACTGAAACTGAATACCAGTTCTCCCCACTTACTTCTTGGTTTCTTTGGAGCTATTGTAGTCCATATACTTCCATTTCTGTCTCTTCGCTGTAAACAGAAAAAGTATTTGAAAACTAATTACAAAATTGTTCTGCAAAACCTAGGAAAATGATTACTAGCAAACATTTTATTACTCCTAGCTAATTATTGCCTTTATTGAGACTTTTTAAGCAAAGTGCAAGTGAAACATCCAAATGTACACCTTTTAATGCCTCTGTTTCTGAAATATCCAACAATATCGCATGTTGAATACAATTTTAGCTGTAAACTTTGTGTGAAACAAAGACTTTATTTTCACAATCAACAGTTCTAACTTATTTTCAATTTTCCTTATTTTAATAGTAGGAATTCAATTAGATTTGGGAACAGATTTTTGAGACTGCAACTACAGTCGACTACATGTGAGAGGAACCCTGGTGAGTCGACTTTCAGATGAGTCTATCTTTTTTCATGGAACCGATCCCGGCGCTTCTTTACTTTACTAAAACCAAACGGATGAATTGACGTCGACTCATCCGTATTCACTGGTGAGTTGATCTTTTTCTCCTGTCCCCGTCCTTCTAAGATCAAAGGAAAAAGCAATACTTGAGTCGATGTAACTAATCCTGGCTTGTATGGCACTTCTTCTCTACACAATTATGCTCCTCCCATTACGCGATAGCACGACTATAGGTAGTACAGCTGTCAAACCGATTCACTAAACAGGATTAAACCCTCCCTCAGACTAGGTCTATGTGATCAATGGCAGACCAGCCACTGTCTCCTCCTTTTCACACCTCACCCACAATCTCTCCCATCTAGCTGCCGATGCTTCGAGTTCACACCGCACACACCCCTCCCCGCTGCGAAAATGTCATGTTAATTCGCATAAGAAGATAGGAAACGTAGTGTCGATGATCGTCTTTGATGTGGGGAATTCTCTGACTGCACCACGATTCATACATGGATGGTACCCTGAGCAGATCCCCAGGAACCGGCCTTTGTTCTTCTCACTGCGGTGAATTTGCTCGCCAGACAAGCGGGTGGCGAGGAGATGAAAAAAAACAAAAAAAACCCTCCCCTCTTATTTATAGCTCGCGGTTTGGTAAACACTTTCACTAAGCCATTGTGGTCAAGACGAGAACAGTGAGGTACTGCACCCTCCCCACCCGGCCCGCAGATGGATTTATGTATATATACTTCGCTTTTCAACCTCCCGCGGTAAGTTATCTCAGCTAGACTTATATCGCATGTAATATTTATCATCTTTAAAAAGGCCTAGTAATGGTAATATAAGCCTATTACATTTACAGTGTTTTGCACCATGAAGCGGTGAGAAGGAGTGTTGGAGGGCAACAAAGTATTTGTGTGCACAGCCAAAGTGTTGAGTTGAATGTTCAGGAGGCAGGGTTGGGAGTCATAAGAAACTGCAAGTTTACATGACAGTGAAACTTAAATGGCCAGTGACAACGGGTGTTGATAATGTGTTAAAATTCAACCAAAAGCTAGGCAGATCTCACTGAAAGCGAATGGAAGAGATCAAATTTGATGCCTGATGAAAGAATGCGTAAGGGGAAGTAACCATTATAATGCCCGATAATAGGTCACTCCTAATAAGTAGTGCCTATTTTTAGTTTTGCAGTCTTTAATGAGCTACGGATGAGTCGAACTATGGATGAGTCGATCTTATTTCTACTGCACCACCAATATAGATTTTTCTGTATTCCACTGTACATAACCAAGTAAATCTATATATATGTTTTGCAGTGATAGGGTTAAGATCTAACCTATCATTTTCACAATTAGTTAACAGGTGATAAAAAAAAAAGAAAGAAAAAAAAGGATGGGAGTAACTAATCAATAAACTGAAGTTATTAAATTACATATTTATTAGATATACAAAAATATTTAGAAGGATATTAACTTACACTCATATCAAAGCCAAAGCTGTAGTTGGGATTTGCTGTTGATCGGCGTTTTCGCTCTGTTCTTTTACTCATCATCTCTGAAATTATGTATAAAAACACATAAACCTCACAATCACCAATAATACTCTTATAATAATGTCTCTGATACAGTGTATGGTGTGTCTTGACAAGAAGATATCAAGTCCATATTGTCCATTGAGTTGTTGGAATTAAGTTTTGCTAAAAAAAAAAAAAAAAAAGAGAAAAAAAAACAAAACAGAAAGACGAACTCTGAGTTCCAGTGGTGTAATATGGGAACCACAAATCTATTACATTAAGAACAATAAAAAATACCCATATTGTCTTCTACTTCCCAGTCAAGACACTATGTAGACTGGAAAGAGATGACTCCATACATATTAACAGGGTTGCCAACCCCATCATGGTTAAATCAGGGATTTCTCTCTTTAACTCACTTGAGACCATGCTTTTTACATTACCACAACTGTTGAAGACCAGGCATTTTGGTGGCATTTAAAAAAAAAAAAAAACTATTTTTGCTGTAACTGACCAATCTCTTTGATTTTTGGACTCAAGACTTATAAATGAATGCACTATACAATCAAACAAATTTCACCAAGAGATCTCAATATTTCTTTTTTGAATAGTTTATTGAAAACTCAAATTTTTTAGAAAAATAAAAATTTTTCCAAATCAACATAAAAATTAAAATGATGTGAAATCACACTGAAACTGATGTGCTTGTTCAATTTTTGTGAGTGAATGACGCTTAGAATTGAATGAGAGAACAAATAAGCAAAGTGGTTTGCATCTTAAGCAGCCTGGTAGTTGGCCTTAGTGTGAAAGTCTTTGAAGCAGTGTTCGATGCATAGAGGAATGTGACAGACAGCACACTTGTAGTAAATTTCTCTTCATAGTCACTGTCTTCTGTTTCGAAACGAGGATGCAAACTAGATCTACATGGTGAACTTGGAACAGGTTCACTAGATGCAGATGAAGATGTAGATTGTCTGGATCTGGATTGGTGTACACACTTTGACTTCGATACGGCTTTTCCTTCCCCTTGCTTTTCCCTTTACTAGTACTAGCTCTAGATCTAGATCTAAGATCTAGCAGCAGTCTCTTTTGATCTAAGGAAATACGATTCAGAATCACTTTCCTCTCCTTTCTTACTTACTGGAACATACTCTGGGTTTATATCAGAATTATAACATTCCAGTTCACTGTCAGACCCTCCTTGTTCGAATATCCTGCAACTTTTGCGGGAATGGTCACAAGTAGTTAAAAAATCAGGGATTTTTTATATAAATCTGGGATTTTACACACCCGGGAGAATCTGCCACTAAACTTTGTTCTGCAGTATCCAGTCAAAGAATCTATGCATACAACAGATATTTACACATATTATATACTATTATATGCACAGTATTTCTAAATAGGGTAAACTTCAGGAAATCTGTACAGAAAATTCATGGTACCTATTTACAATTAAATCCTTGGTCCGTTTGATAGTTTGATGAAAGTAAACTCTACAGAATATTCTGGTCTATATTTGCAGTAGATCTTGCTCTTCTAGCAGGTGGAGGAGTCATATGGTATGTCAATATGTCAGTGAGAGCAGTGAAGTGTGACGTGAACAGAAACCAAAATGGAATTTTTGGTGAAACCCAGAATGATTGAGATCAATAATTATAGCAATCTAGGATACTGCACAACATTAACGATATCTCTGTTCCCTCCCCGTTCAGTAACACCCCCTTCCCCCCTCTCCTTCTGGAATAAAGGTTTTTTAAAAAGGCATGGTTCTGATGTAATGCAAAGAAAAGCAGGATTGGATACGTGAGCAAATCGGTGCTAGTTCCTGTCTCTGTGTGGCATCAAACTTGTTGCACATCATACGGTTGTGGCATTCTGTAGATGCACTGGTCAACCTTCATCCTCTGAAATTGGGAATCTAGTAGTAACCAGCAGACACTGGGCAGATTACATAGGCTAGGGCTGTATACCCCCCGCCCTTCCCCACTCCAAACACTTTTCACCATATGGTGAGAAAATTTAGAGAGCAGTCCAGTCACTGCTCATGGCACTAGACAGGTAGATCTAAATATGGGGCGAAACATTCGAAGCAACACTGACCATCACTGGCCACTAGAAATGGAGTCACCAGCCATAACATTACCCAAACGTCCATTATTCTCGCTTAGGACTCCCAGCGCATGCATAATCTCAGCAAAGAGTACTGCAAAACTCCGTTGATTATGGTAGGCCTAGCGAAAGCAATGATAAGCCCGATCACAGGCATAGATCTAGGCTACGTTCTTGATTTCACAGCCGTTACGAAGCAAAAATCTCGTAGTTTTGCTGATTTGGTGTCTTTCTTTATTATTACATTGTATTATTATTACTTAATTTATAAGAAATCCATCTGGGATGTTAAGCATGTTTCCAGGCACCCGTGATTTGGCTTGAAATCCGGGAAAATCCCGCTTTTTTTTTCAGGAGGGTTGACAACCCTGTACCAAGTGATGACATGTAACTCTAGCTCAGATTTATCACACTTTTCCAGAATTGAGCCATTTTTGTCATGTCACAGTTCTGTACTTTAAAAATACTACAGGAAAGATAAATCATTAAAAAAAAAAATACTCAAAATAGATTGTTCATTGTAAACAAAATTCTCAAAGGTAATTCTAACTTCCTAAGAAAGATTTTCATTCACTTGTCAAAAGAAATAAAAACCAAAAAATATTTATTTACCTTGTAGAGCAGAGTCTGTGTACAAGTCTAATGCTTGCATGAACTTTACTTTCTGTGAAAAAAAAAAAGGGAAATCAGCCTTATTTTATGTTCACTAGTTTTGCATTCATTCCTGAGCACGATGAATCTGATATACCTCTCTAGTTGGTTAAATTACTACAAATGCAACAATTTAAGCAGTATTTGCGCAAAGTCATGATTGAGAAATTCTTGATTTAATATGTTCAAATTTGGAAGAAACGTGAATTCCACTTTTGGGAATGATTCCATTTTATGATTAAAAGACCGTTAATATGAATCCATTTCCATGATAAAAATCATGCCTCCCCTTAAATGTATCAAAATACTCTGAAAAAATAACTTGCTTCTAGACATGAGAGAAAACATTCTAATAATTAAGAACTCATTTTCGGATCTTAAAAAAAGCAGCCAGAGTTTGACCCATTTAATCTCACAAACTATACTTACTATTACTTTAACTTTTGGTGAAACAAACACAGACTATGCCACATATAATCAAAATTCAGTACTTTTGCTTTTTTCAGTCACATACTACAATATGTATATATATATATATGTTTCGACTGTCAATCTCCAGCAGGAAGTTATTTCAGCTATTACAATATCATCAACACAAAACTTATCTGATTAATTCATATTTCAAACTGCCAGTGTTTACCTCTTGTTCCTCCTGATTCAGCTGTTTGATAGTTGTATTAGCAGAAGGTTGTGGCTGTTCTTGTAAAGGTAATTGTTGCTTATGATGCTGTTGTTGTTGAGACTGCTGTTTTGCAGGATGCTGCTGTTGCTGTGGTTTCTGCTGAGATTTCGGTGGGACGTCCTGTTTTGGCATCTGGGTGTAATCTTTTGTTTCCTTAATGACAGGGATACCTTCTTTACTGGGTGAAGTTTTAGCAACCGCGGGGACCTGAGTTGATGCTGGTGATGCCTTTGAAGCTGGTGCTAATGCCACAGTGCTAGGAGCTGGAGCTATATTGCAGAACTAGAAACAAGTACAACAATCACAAAAGCACAATTATATAATATACTATATTACTCAAAAGAAAAAAAAATTATTTTTTTCCATTCCCATCTGCATGTGGAGCCATAAGATATTGTACCGTTACCTTGTCTTACTCTTAGGGAACAAGGAGAAATATTTTGAAATGTATGAAGACAAGACTGCAATCTGACACTTCTAACTAGAAATGTGGATCTGGTACATCGACTGTCCACCACAATACTTGGTTGCCTCAATTTAAATTAGTGAGCACAAGAGTATTTTCTGCTTTTTAAAAAAAGAAAATAAAAAAATAGCAAGGTCTGACTGAGGAAAATCATAAGAGTTCCTTTTGTTCTCATATAATTTTTACTCCATTTCTTTTTTCTGTTTCTGAAATATACCAACGGACTTGGGTCCTCACAACAAATGCCTCTAATAAATATGATATCCTTTTCATAAAATTCAGAAATCTCTCCAAGGGATTTCACTTATTGAACAAAGACCACATATGTTCCTTCTGCTAATTGAACCACAACATGTATCATATTTGCTAGAATTATTTAGAGCCATACCTGCACAGATGTTGAATTGACTGTTGGTCGGATGACTGAGGCTGTATATTGAGGTACTTTTATTGGTGTGTGGGAAGCTAGACGCTGTTGAGGCAACTGCTGCTGTTGCTGTTGTTGCTGTATCATCTTAAGGATCTGTTGTTGCTGCTGCTGAAGCAGCTGTGGCTGGACAAGAGGTTGCTGGGGGAACTGAGAGATGACAATACCAGCTCCAGAATTGCTGGTGGCTGTTGAGGGGAGTTGACTATTCACAGATACTGTGGCACTACTAGAGGCACTAAGAACACTGGATATGCAGCTGGTGGTGATCAGGTTGGTGCTGGATGTGTGATTATTGTTGTTGTTGTTGTTGTTAATGGCACTGCCCATGACAAGATTGTTGACATTGGCAAGACTAGTCAGAGCCACACTGTTGGCAGGGGTGCAACCTGTAACAGCCACGCTGACACCATTGACACAAGCTGCACCGTTACTACCACTGTTACTGGTGCCATTGTTCAGCAAGGTGCTGTCAGTGACAATGACACCAGCAGTGGGAGTGGTAGTGATAGATGCTGAGCTGCCTACATCATTTCCAGGAAAGTTGCTGATGGCTATGTTTCCCTGAATGATACCACCGACATTGCTGCCAATACCAATGGCCCCTCCACTGTTGATTGGACTTAGACTAATATTGCAGCCACTGCTAATTATGCCTGTAGGTATTAATGATATGCTGGTGGCCTGTGACATTTGGCCTGTACCTCCTGGGTGAATGGCTACTCCTACTGCTGGCCGCTGGAAGGAAAACAATTGTAACACTTTAATACCGAACTGCAAGTCAACTCCAATTTCAAGAAACCGTTCAAAGCAAAAAATATGAATCATAATAAACCTGACAATTATAAACCACTGTAATTAATCTTTAGCTAGCTTTTTTTCTTGCTCAACTGATAAAACTTTTGAATACTGAACACTTTCCTTTCAAAGGTCAAAATCACATCACAGCAAACTTACTCTGATCAAACTTTCACTTTAGATCATAGAACGCTATAATATAAAAGTGCACACTGCCGAGCTCGTCAATCTGGATCATCAGCACTAGTACTTGGTCTCAGGGTGTTTGTCTGATTATAGAGCTTCGCCTTGGCTTCAGAGTGGCACAATGCAAGCCTACATCACACCATCTTACGGACCAATGTCTTCTTCTAATTCCTCCTTTAACTCCATCCTTTCTTCACATTTAATACTGTATTTGAAATGAGCCCATGGTAAGAGGGGGACTTATACTCATAAAGATATATCAATTTCAAATGGGTGTCAATTTTGTCACCCCCCGGGACACAGACTTCCCATTACAGTTTTTTTCATAACCCAATGTAACTGCTTGGACTAAACCACTTCACAAAGGGGTGTATTTATGTTCTTGTTATAGAATCTCAGTGTAAACTGCAAGCTATCATCTCTCTCGCCATGTGGACTCAGATCACTCTTATTAGATCAGAGGGGCAAGCATTTGACAGGGCAACAAAGACAACGAAGAAACATACACAAGTGGACTAATGATGGAATAGAGCACAAGAGAGCAATCTGATATGTAAACTAATGGATACACAGGCTACTTGAGCTCTCATTCATAGTAACTATAGCTTATTTTTACTCCCAAGCTTGATCACTAATCAGTGCCAAATTTGCTGCTTGAGTCAAATGGTCAAAGAAGTCTCGGCTACAATTCACTAGGGTATATCACACAGAGAGACTAGTTGATACTCTTCTCTTGCATCATCATTTCTTTTGACTGCAGACTTTATAGCATTTGAAAATATTTTAGTGGGCCTTTGATTTTTATTTTTTTGTCTTAAATAATAAATATGTGTGTCACATTTGAAGCCTTGCTTTATCTGCCATTATACGACTAACATGTGCAGGAAAGATGGGACAAATGATGATGCGGCGTATGTATGTATGATAATAGCTACGTTCTGTCATCAATTATGCTGTACTTGAACACTTTTATCTTAATCATGTTATTAAAATTAATTAACCTTATACAGTTTTGTAAATATTTCTAGTATGTCTGAACTTTTTTTTCCCCCAGTCAATAGTGTTATCATTACCTGGCTCCAACGTCCCTATTACCAGCAACAAAAAGAGAAGGAGTACATTAATTATTGGTGGAACACATACAAACAAAACCTCCTTTGGAATTTCTTAAGGAATTCATTACACAACTCACTATAGCACAATTCAAAGAGCTCAAAGTTAACAGTTTAAGATATTTTATATGATGCACTCCCATCTAATCACTAAAACTGGCAAAGATTGGTTTATAGTGAATAACATGACAAACATCTTTTCTCATTTCACTTCAATATAAATGTATTGTAAAAGAGCATACATGTGTAGTTGGTTTTTTTCAGCACATCATTACAAAGGCGGCAAGATTCAAACCTGCAAGAGGCTCAAACATTCAGTGTAAAAATCTATAAAAGTTCAATTTGTAAAGAACATCTCTATTTAACCACCTCTTCTAGAAGCACAGAGAATTTTTACTTGAAGTTGACTGCATTAAACTTTTATGTTCATATTTTCGAAATTTTATTTTTCAAACTTAAAACTTCTGAGTACTAAATGTTTCATTTATATTTTTGTAAATTGCTACACAAGTCTCAATTGTGGAGTGAACATATGGGGAAGGCGTTAAATGAAAAAATAAGTGATTCAGTTTAGCATGGGGGACAAGTTTCTGTATCTTCTTTATTCTCCTTGCAAGCTGCAGATTAATATCAAATTTAAAAGTATGGAAGGAAAGTATTCTCCACAGCCATAATATCACAATACTTCCCAGCATTAAAAATGAAACAGCTTATGAATGATGTATTGGAAGGAGGGGGGTCAAATCTGAACATTCATTTTTAAAGAAGTTTTCCAGATAATTGAGTTTTTACTTCATGATGAATTTCCACATCTTATCCAGTTTACTTGAAAAAATTACTGCACTATATTTAATAGCTATGTCACAATGATTTTTTGAAAACTCCCTCGAAAGTGCCGACGCCAATAAGCAATCATAATCTTCTAGCAATATTATAACCAACATCTGTCTTTGTTCCTGATCAAAGTGGCAACACTGGATCATCTTCTGGCCAATGGTCTCCCTTAGCCCTGCACATTGCACTGGGAGAAGTTTTCCCTCACACTGTTATAATTAAAACATCAGGCATCATTCCAAAACTTTGCAAACTACCTACAGTGAAAACTACACGTACCTGCATGTGGGCTATGGGTACCGCCACCATTCCTACTGGCAGAATGGCTGCTCCTCCTTGGGTAGGAAAGCTGACCAAGCGAGGCTGACCGATAGCCGTGATGGTTTGACCCACAGAGGCAACTGTTGCCACCGGAGGGGCAGTAAGAGGGGGCTGGGGCTGAGTCTGTGAGCTTGACTTCACTAGACTTTCTCGGAATTTTACCACCAGTTTTTTCTGTTGTGAATGGACAAATATTCATTAAATGGAAAGAGTATAAAGTATACTGCTGGGTACATTAAAAAAAAATGTTAAGCATGATATAATTTTTCATGTAAAACCCACTTAATCTTCTGAATTTTAAATAAAAGTAAGTCTTTATAGAGAGCTCTAGAATTATCAGTCACACGGTGAACATGCCATTGTTAGTTGATATTTGTCATACTGTACTTTTTATCTTACAACTTATCTAAGTTCATTAGAATTATGGTCTGATTTTAATAAACGAATTTCTGTAAGTCTGAGAAGAACTATAAGGCTATTTCGGAAAATGCTCAGTTTTCCTATCATTCGAGAAGTACTCACTGTGCCATGGATATCTCCAAATATCTATAAACAGTCTTTCTTTATACTCTAGCCCTTTAGCTTCATTAATATATTTCACTGCTCCGATAAATACACATCAAAGAAGTGTTTCAATAAGATCTCTTAAAACAAACTGGAGAAATATAAGTGCAGATACAATCATTTCAAATTCCAAGATAAGCTTAGTTATTTCTGTTTTCTTTATTTTCAGTATGAAACCTCTCACAAAATCTCTTCAGAAATTAAGAAGTAAACCTTTACCAACTAAACATAGCATAGTGTGTTGCACAGGTTGCTTTAAAGAAAGCATCGCATGTACTTCCATATTCATGGTTTCCCCATGACAGAACTGTTTTACAACTCTATTTGACAACTTGAAAATGAAGGCAAACAGAATATAGAGTCACATTCATATCAGACCTCTTTGTGGCTCAACTAGTAACAAGCAGCTTAGAAAACTTGTGATTTGAATTTAAGTAACCATTAGTTTCTCCAACCACAAATCTTTTGGCTCAACTAATCACTGCCAGATTTTTCAAAAAGCTTGCCAGAAAGATGTACCAAAACTAGCCCTAAGTGTATTTTATTTCCATATGAGGGAAAATGCTTTTTTCTTTTTCTTCCTTTTAGAATTTACAAGTACACCAAAAAAAAAAAAAATATTAGTCAAAACTCTATGATATATTTTATTCTTTATATATGTCAGATCCTGGTCAATATTTAACCATGCTGCCGGAAGAACAATTTAAGCTGATATCTTATGTCCTACTTTCTTTCCTTAAAGTTAAGCCTAAACATGCTAAAACAAAATTATGCAGTTTATACAGATGTGGAAATATTTACAAGTTGGCACCAAACAGATTGGCCTGTTCACTTTATGTGTGGAACCTGGCTGATTTAAAGCTCCATAGCAGGTGTCAGATTTATTTCGCACATACTCAAAACATGTTTTAACTTGAAAAAGTTTTCCTTCTTGGTAGTTAACAAGCTTTCAACATATTCCGTAAAAAAAACAAAACAAAACAAAACAAAAAAAAAAGAAACCAACTATTACACAGATGAGGACAATTTTTTTTATAAAACTTACTTATCATGTGATGGTTTCATGATACCAAAAGCCATTCCCTGATATTGAGATAATTAATCCCTCCAACACATATCAATGTCTACGTATTCTTGAACGAAATTTTTCACTTCCTTCCTATTCACAATATTAGTTTTAAGACAGTAAGTGTTTGATTTGGGAAATCATTCTTTTTTTATATTTTCACAAGTTATACTTTACTTCAACTCTGCCGGAATTCAAGGTTAAATCCTACTGAAATTTGTAAAAATTAATTGAGGACACGGTTTAAGTGCAGCTAAAAAATCATAAAATCAAAAAATTCATATAACTGATGAAATTCTTTGTCCACAAAGATATCCATTTAAATTTCACTCTTAGGGTCAGAAATTCTGAACTCTCCTTTTGCTCAATAGATAGCAAGAACTACTGAAAAGACAAAAGGTACAAAATTATAAATAACCCACATGAGGCACATTTGAAAATAAGACATTTTATCATATTGCTCTAAAAGTCAATGTCAAACCTAAAACAATTCTTTATTTTGAGACAATTAAACTAATTCAATAATATCTATCTTAGTCATCCAAGTGGACTTCACCCATAGTCCAGTCTGAAAGTTATACGCACTTTCTTTTTGCCACCCATTTTGCACACTTGGGGGGGGGGGGGAGGGGGGGTCTCCTGAAATATGGCTTTTGCTAGCAAAAAATAAATACGATTTTGGGTTTTTGTTTTCTCTTAAAAGCCTTG
>JBCEWB010000001.1:8711231-8733606 GCA_039654565.1 Peronia peronii
TGCTGTCAGATTCAGCAGAATAAAGTCATTGACATGGCTTTATTTCGCTGGGATGTCACTGCTTTTCGTATCAGTACCGCACTTACCACCACCTTGGATGTCACTATGATCAACATCATTACCATATATCCCATAGCCATTACTACCATTTTCGTCAAAGTTTGTCATCAGATTATCATCACGGATGTTAAAACCATCAACATCTCTTTCACACTTCTCTACATTAGCATCAAACTCATCAATACCACTGTCAGTGATGTTGCTACTCTTAGTTTCGCCTCCTTGCAATATTACCGCAATTACTTTAAATCATGGGTGTCAATGTTAATCGCCTTTCAGATGCCACCTGTTATTGCTATTATCATATCAAGTATATCATTTTTTCTAGCAGCACTGTCAACAATACTATCAATATTTTTAGATGTTATTATTATCATTTCCATGTCAAATTTCCGATTACCCACAGAACACAATCAACAGTACCTTCAATACCAGTCGATCTACGTCTCAACTTTCATTATGACCACCATGTCCTGAACTATCTTTCTGATTCTCTTATTCATGTCAAATCCACCGTCACCCACCAGAACAACCAGTACATCCCAAAATCCAACGTGTTACGTCACAACCACCGTCACGATGACTACGACCAACACGCCCAGAACGACCACACACAGTTTTATGTCCCAACCACCATTATGACTATACAGGATGTCTGACTCTAACGTGCCTCTATTAGTGGTTTGCCTTTGCGTTAGCGGGCGATGACGAGGGCACGCGCAACCGCAAACCAACAACGCGAGGCATTGACATCGTCAACGAAAGAGGAAACTTTTGGACACAGCCTGAAAATTTGTCACTCCAGCTCACAAGAAGCTGCAGCAAGAATAACACTGGTTAACTACAAAGTTGACAATGGAAGCGATCCATGTGAATAACTGCTGCCGGCGGAAAAAACGGCGAAAATAGCAACGGTTTAGAGGGGAAATGGCACAATGTTTTCATCATTTTCATGTATGGCAACAACACGTCGAATGTACTTGCAACATACATAGGAAAGGGGCCAGCTAGATAGCACTAAAGCTAGCACGAATGTAAGTAACCAGCATAGACCAATAATTCGTAACCACTTAAATATGTAATTCCAGTTTCCATGTACAGCAACATCAACACCACCACCACCAACAACAACAACAACGACAATAACATTCACAACTGCAACAGAGCACAGTAGGAGTAATAACAATGATAGCAACAATATTGGCCCGCAACAGCAAAACTACAGCAGCAACAAAAACAACATCAATAACAGTAAAGTGTAACGAGAGCAACTTTTGGATGTAATGCTAAAGCAGTGCTGTTTTCATATTGGGCAAGACAGTGGGATTGCGTCAAATCATACAGAAGAGGAAGAGGAAGAAATAGAGGAAAGGAAAAAAAGAAGAAGAAGAAGTCAGAGAAGAGTGAAAATGAAAACGGACGAAAATAATTACATTGATCTGACAAGTTTTCTTTCAGCCGTACTGATTAGAGAGGCTACAGCTCATTATCTCCAGATATCAAGGATGAATGGTCACGTACAGAGTTGGATTTTATAAGTCATTGGTCTGCAAAGGTACATGTCAACATCACAGTAGACTTTCTAAGTCAAAGCACAACTCATGGGGATAAGCAATATTACATTCTAGAGACCGTGAAATGAGAAAAGACTTCAGACATAGGAGTTCTCAAATAATTATTCCTTTAGTATGGTTGGATAGGTTCGAAGTCAATGGTTGAATGAAAGGGGCAGGAAAGAAAGAAGGGCGAACACAACAGCCGGAGAAAAGATAGAGGCACGAGAAAGAGATATATAGAGAGAAAGAGAGGGTGGACAGGAAAGGGACAGAAACAAAGTGGTGGAGAAAGGGGGAGTAGAGAAGGAAAAAAAAGAGAAACCCAAACGAGGGAGAAAAAGAAAGAGGGTATAAAGAGAAAGGGAGCGAGAGAGCAAAAAATGAAGAATGGGAGCAAGAGTGAGAAAGAGAGAGAGAGAGAAAGAGAGAGAGAAGGGAAAGAAAGAGGACAGGGAGAGAAAAATGGGATGAAGACAGCATTGGCGGGGTGTGGCGCACTCCTTTATGATAACTGGACATTATTTTTGACTGCGGAAAAAGCTCGAAAAAATAATGACCTGGGTATGGGGAGCTCTATCCGTTTGATTAATATCATATCACTTGCAAACATGTTGGTGGGAAAAGCTAGAGAAAGAAGGGAATGGGAGAGAAGAGGACAGGCGGGGGGAGGTGGGGGGAATGGGAGGCGCAAAATGAGGTGGCGAGACTGCAAGTTCAAATTTAACCCCTTACGCAGAATTCCACGTCTGTCAGTCCCCCGTTCAAATTTACTCTGAGTGTCAAATCATGAGTTTTTACCATAAATATTCGATAAATTTGTGTTTATGTACATGAAGCATAGATGTGTTAAAACAATTGACTCAATTTCATCTTGTCAGAACTGTTGAGGAGAAATGTTTAAAACATTTAGTCCGAAGTTTACACATTTTTTTTTAAACTGTAAGCTTCTAAATCTTAGTTTGCTGTTCTGATATAATTAAATCTATAAATTTCTGAATCTGTTGAGGTATTATGATAATCCCGATATTGTTACAGCTATGTTAGAACAAGATAGTTTGAATATCAGTGAACCTAACCTTGACAGATGATGACGTAACTTGTCTCCCGTATATTCAACTTGAAAAGAGGCTTTTCCATAATCAGACATATACATTTCTTTCGTTCTTTCTTTCTTTCTTTCTTTCTTTCATTTATTCTGTCTGTTTCTTTTTTTTTTTTCACATCTCCATTGTAACTACCCTATTCTCTTCCGTATTGTTGTTTGTTTGTTTGTTTTTCCATTTTTCTTTCTCTTTCTTTCTTTCCTTCTTTCTTTTCTACTTTATCTTTCTTTCTTCCTGTCTTTCTTCCTTTTTTCTTTTATTTTTCTCCCTTACCCCACTACAGACGTTTGTCATCCCTGACAGCCTTGTGAAATGCCCATGGACTTCACGTAAAATTTATTTTGGTTGCAAGTGTGACTAAGTTTAGCTTTAGAGCATAAAAGTGTATCATATAACTTTTGTCTCAGAAAAGAATTTTATTCACCCGTGCTCCTACTGGGAGTCGTTCTGCAGGAAAATCTGATTATGATATCAAGTGCCTTTACTATGACGTGTTCGCGTGGATGTCTTGTTTAGGAATCAAGTTTCAAGGACCCGTAATAAAATGAAAATGGAGCATGTTACGGCCAGCCTCAAGTGGTGCCCGCTCTATGAAAATGATGCTTATGATTCTCTATAGCTGAAGTTCTACTTTTCTTCATCATTCTTGAGGCATTGTTTAGCTATCTACAGCCATATTGTAGAAACTGACATGACTCAGTGAATAAATTACAGGTAGTTACGTAATAATTATAACTACAGAGATAACTGAAAGTTCCTCTCCTCAATTCCAGAATTAATGTTTTGACCCTTCCCACCTTCCTCCTCCCCGGCCTCGAAATAACTATACAAATGAGTAAATTATATAGGCAAATGAATGAATGAACAATAAATAAATAAATAAACAAACTGAGGAGAAAGTAAATAAACAAAGGAGAAATCCGCTTTACTTTGTAGTATGTATTGTTGGTTCGTTGCAATGAGTGGCCATCTTTAAACGTGCATCCTTTTACTGAAGTGTAGGCTACATCATCAGCTCAACCTTCCTGTAGGGCATGCCGCGGTGTAGATCAGCCAACATTTTCTGAATTAAGGTCGCTACTGTTTCAGAAAAATATAGCTTCATCGTGGGAAGCCTTCATACCACTGATCTTAACTTGACTTGCGACTCAGATCGTGTTCTATCGAACATTTCCCAGATTTCAGAGCTTGAGTAGAGAACGAAAAAGTAGAAATGTATTTAAATGTACCTTTGGTTCGTGCAGGGGATTTCTCCTGTCTGGTTGATTCCCATTTCAACTTGGACGGCTTCTGTACACCGAACAAGGTCTGACTTCAAGATGGAGTACACGCCGACTGATTTCTCGATGACGACATACGTAGGTAAGAAGGGACTAAGAGATTATTATGGGAGAGTTCATATATAAATAACGACGTAATTGCTTGGTATTAACTAATGAGCCATTACAGTATTTCTTTGAATGAAGCGAAATTGAGGAAAGTAATGACGCAGAAATAATTAAAATAACCCATGGCTCCTCGTAAGACAGTTGTGAGAGCCAAACTGAGCCATGTTTATTGTTAAAAAAATAATGAACATAACTATGAATCATTATGACCGTCAGCCAAATTGCTTCCTCCTTTTCAGGCACAAGACATTTAACATATGCATTCTAAAGAGGTGAATTAAAATACATTTATTCTAAAAATCCAACAACAACAACAACAACAACAATAACAACAACAACAACAATAAAAAGAAAGAAAGAAAGAAAGAAAAAGAAAGAAAGAAAAAGAAAGAAAGAAAGAAAGAAAAAGTTTCTCTTAATTTTTCGAATCATGAATGACAGAAAATTTTAAACAACTTTCTATATGATGAAAATATAATTTTTTTCCTCACTGTGGTAATTTTCTTCGTGATTTTTTGCCCAGAGGTTGCAAGTAATAGAAACTTAAGGGACTTTTTCCTCCTTTACCACATTCGTCTTATATCTCATGTACTTGGCAAAGGGAAGTAACTTAGCTAGCTGAAACAAATCCACATTTTTGAAAAAGGGAAGCCTTTTTTCCATGCCATAGGTACCATCAGCCTGAGTTACTCACCAGAAGTAATGTGCATATAACCCGCAGGCCAGTTCGTATGAGGAAGTTCTCATCAGATCATCATTATGCGAAATAATGAAACTTGGCCAAGTAGAGGAAAGCCACTCTACTCGTATATCAAAGTAAAAGGAAGACGTAGACCTAACTGAAACCTGAGTTTTCCTTCTACTCATTACGGCTTCTTTGCGCATCAGACCCTTGCCATCTAGAAAGTAAGTTAATTGTGATCTAGTTCTTGTATGTATCCAATAAGTTTATCCTATTTTAAGGGAATATCAGATATACTGAAGCATAGCAGATCTTGAAACTAAGGACATGTGTGATATTAACATTACAACGAAGCTGGATGAAAAGTGAGCCCCTAGAAAATAGGAGCAAATGACATGGGCTTGTTGCCTGTGGTGTTTGAGAGCAGACAGCAAGGTATCGATGATGAATCCAACAAGACCAGTCATTTTGTTGAAAACTATGGCTGCCCACGCCCTTGTCATTCGGCAATTATTCTATTCCGATATCTTCATTTTATTGTTGGCATTATTGTATTCTCCATGCCTTACAAGTTAAGATGGCGGATCTGCGGTCTACAATGAGAAATAGAGGCTTAGGAATAGTGAGACAGAAAGAAAGAGAGAGAGGAAAAGGGAGAAAGAGAAAAAATAACGAAAAAAAAGAGAGGCTGAAAGAGAGGGAGAGAGAGAGATCCACTCGGAACATATAAGCCGATATAATTATTAATATTTGTCCATCTATATCTGTAATGGTCGTGGAGAGTGCCCCGCAAAGGACCCTTTGGGAATGAGAGCTATCAGAGACACATGGAAGAAATAGTAAAGTAAATGCGGGGTGTTATTCGTTTTCGCTCTACTCTGCTGCTAAACCATTCTTGCAGAGAGATAAATCTTTTAAATAAATGTGTATAAATCTTAATAACACCCAAATGCTGTTAATTAACCCATGTAAGAAATCTTTAATTTTCACTATCAAATACATTGATTTTTTTTTTTACATGACAAAACTTTCTTACTTATCTTGTTCTTAAAAAAATGCAGATCAGATGAGCTCCACACCAGAAGACAAGACCACGAAAAAAAGCTTTTTGTTCATCACCTGCAACATTTAGTGCTTATGCTATTAATTGTGTTGTTACTAAGAAACCGTGAATCAGCTGGCAACATTTAAGTTGCTAAACAATGATAGTACTCAAGGAATGCAAGGTAATAGCAAGGAAAATTTTAAGCAGATAACCCAAACAACATTTACATTTTGGCATCATCTGTACCTGCAAGGGGAGAGGAGGAAGAAAGAAGAGGGCATAAAAGAGCCATAACAATGCTGGGCTTTGCTTATCTCTACGGCATAATTTGTGTCCGGATTGTAATGAATTATGTATTTTTTTAAATCGCATACTCTGGCGTGCACCGGAATCCCATCTTCCGACAAATCCGGGACTCGTTAACAAGCCAGCACAATTTTTGGATCAGAAAACGATTTGAATGGCAATATTTTCTTCCTAAATATTGAGATATGGGAGACAGAAAAACAGTTTGTAATATCGATCAATACACAACCAAACAAGTTGAATAACTGAGAACATTAGAGGTCTAACTAGGGGGCTTCCAAGATTAAGATTTGAGAGACATTGCGTAGTGCGAGATGGTACAGGTCCTCATTACTTCAACTGAGATCTTGTAGTCTACATATATCAGCCACCTACGAATTCGTATCATGAAGCCTTCATGAAATTATTGTTTAAAAATGAAAGGACCATCTGATCCATTGACAAGAAAACCACTTCAACAGGGCTGGTTTAGAATTAAGATCTGAGAACAGACAATCCTTAGTATGGCGCAGATCATAATAGTTTGGACAATAGGTGGTGAAACGTGGGAAGTCACCTTGTTTACAGGTTTGATACATGTTAAAACATTGCGAAGAGCATAAGCGGAATAAACAGAGTTTATGGAAATGGAAGAAAAATGAAGGGAAGATAGTAGGCCCACCGTACTTAATGTGGCAGAGATAATACATAGGAGGACGCTAGTTGTGAGTAGTACATCACAATTGCTAACGGGACACTGTAGGAAACCACCTGACGATGTTAGCTGATTTTGCCTTTCCTTCCGCCCGCTATCTCTTTGAGATCTTGTGGTTTGTTTATTTGTTTGTTTTTGCGTGTGTCTGTGTTCGCACAATGCCGTCAATTAGAAGAAAAGCAAAAAGAAAGAAGACTGTTTCCTTCCCGTACAACTTGTTTCTGCTATCAGCAATCTAAGTATATCAGTTCGGTCTGGCCCGCCAGAATTGAGATCTCTTGCTTCCCTAATTGTCTTGAAAGGATACACTTGTTTTGCTCTGCAGATAAGATGCCTAGAATTGTAGAGTCAATGTGATAGCATCCTTGATCGACGCTGTACGCCCAGGCTGATTTGGGCAAGCTATTGCAGGCTGTTATTATAACCAGATATATTAGAACATATTGATGCTCGGTGCATTTTATTGATTTGTGCTTTTGTTACTGTGCACTTCTCAATTATAAGCTCTGGATATCTCAAAATATCGATTTCTCCTTTTTCTTTTCTCTTCTTCGCTTGTCATCCCTGCACGCCTTCCTTCCTACCTGCTAACAGTTTCCATATTTTGTTTCCAGTAATATTCCACAAATAAATAATGAAGCTACATATTTCTATATAAACACCAACGACAACGAAAGCCACAAGAACAAAAACAAGAACAGCAAAAACAAAAACAAGGACAATAATAATTACAAACGACAGTTACAACAAGAGCAGCAGCAGTGAAGCAACATCACCAGTGAGGACGGAGACAAGGACAACAACAACAGCCTAATAGCAACGATGACGATGGTGATATTGTAAATGATAATAATTATGAAACATAAATAATGTTATAATATTATTAGCAACGCTAACAAAGAATAATATCAATGTCAACATTGGAATGAAAACAACATCAATAACAATTGGAATGTCAATCATGACGACATCATCATCAAAACAATATAAAGCTGCTGCATATACACAGAAGTCATATATTGTGGAGTTGATTCACTTGCAGCAGATAAACTTATTTTAACCTACTCAAACAATCTCACCCTATAAATTATTTCTCATTCTTTTTGTTTTTTCTTCATTGATGCGTTGATGGACACTTTTATGTCCAATTTCTACCAAAGATATCCTTTCCAGATAACGTTTTGCTACAGATTTCTAATTCTCAAATGTACAAATTTGATAATTCTTCTCGATCTGGTCTATTCATTCAGAATGTTCCTTTTCATTGTACCTCTCGACAATCATGTGCTCGTGTTTTGGATAGTTTCACACGCGGTCCACAGGAATTTAAACCTGATTTCTAGAAGCATAATATTTGATCATTGAGTTTAGATTTAGACCACTGAATGAAATGGAATGTTGCACAGAATTGTAGAGAATCCCTTTGTTTAGATTCCGGCTCTTCTCTCTCTCTCTCTTCCACCCCCCCTCCCCCCACAACCATCTCTTCTCCCACTCCCTCCTCCCCTTCAGCACAGTTGTATTGGAAAGGCACAGATACAGTATTTTATAAATGTAGAAAGTTACAGATTTATTCTGAAAGACATTGTGTAGAAAAAAAAAATGATGCGTGGATACTTTTTGAAAATTTGGTAGGTGATGGAAATCTCAAAAACGATAATATTCACAACAGATTAAAACAACAACAACAACAAAAAAAAAAGAACAACAACAGCAGAATCAACATTAACAGGGAGCATTAGTACAGAAAAACACTAATAGAACAAGATTATCCCCCTCGCATTTTCTCTCTTCGTTCACTCTCATATACGCATACATACACAGAGACAGGCACCAAAATCTGTGTCATCTAAGGTTATATAGAACTTGCTTTTGCGAACACGTGTAATCGACAATTAATTGAATAATGTTTATATTAATTTGAATCCCCTGGCATGAAATAAACTAATGAAGGAATTCCGGGTATTCAGGGGCCTCAATCTGAAGCGTAGGACGTAAAAGATCACGCCTATTAATAGCAACAGGCAAGCCGTTGCTGGGTAAAATTTTCCCCCTGGATTGATAAGAACTTGTGTAATGGGATACATCACGAATGATCTATAAGAAGGGAAAACGAAACAAAAAGAAGATTCTAGCAGGACAGTTTGAACTAATGATTGGAAGCACCTTATGTCCTTTACTTGCTTCAATACCTTTGTATTTCAGCTTGCTGACAAGGCATTGCTGGGTTCAGTACATGGAGCAAAGAGATGGTCCAGAGATTAGAGGTGTTTTCTGCGTTATTGGTCCCCGAATGTATCTATAGATATTTCTTTAGATATTTCATTCTTTTTCCATCATCTCCATAACATGATTTTTTAGAATGTATAATCAAAGAAACTAACACAATGACCGTTAAGAATCAAACGCAGAGTGACAAACTAATATAAAAATTATTTAAACTAATCCTAAATCCCCAAGAGTCCATTTCCCCTCTCCTCAGCCCGAGTTCCAGATGTGGTGTATAGAGAATGCCATATCCCCGATAGTGGATGCCCAGGAAAGGTTAGCAGCGTCTGGGATCCTGCCTGACTGAGGTCTTATCACTGCAAAATACCGGTTCCAGTCTGCCTTAAATGTGAAATGTTGGGGCAAACAAACAGCTTTTCCATGTCATACCTTACGTTTATGTAACAACAGATTATAGCCATTTATTTAGGTTTCCTCTTATAATGTCATATGTTCATATAACAACGACTAATGGCCATTTGTTTACTTTACCTGTACAAGAGTAGACACTCAGCTTAGTGGGGATTCAAATCTGCAGCCTAAATTCTAGCCATAATTTGACTAGATCTAATACTCAACATTTGAGAAGCTCCCATAATATCAATATATCGCACTAGTGCGCTGGCGACAAGGAAACTTGGCTATAGCAAAATTTAAAAAAAGAAAAGAGTGAAAGCTTATTCATAGATGAAATATACTTAGACCAATTAGACCTAATAACATGAAATACAACAGCTTGAGCAGCAGCAAAAGCAAACGACAAAAACGACAGTGACAACGACTACGGCAGTTATGGTAACAAGAACGAACTCAAAAACGACAACGGTACACCTCTGTTATCTTGAAAATGAAGGTTAGGTATTGCTCACCAGGTCTTTAGACAAAATTTTATATAAGCGTTGCCATAAGAAACAGGCGTAGCATAAACCAAATAGATCAAAACTGATGAACTGAAAGAAAATCTCCCCTTCCCTATGTACAGCAAACTCCAGAAGGGAAAGAAGATCAAATAAGACTAACCAAACGTGGCTAAATCAACCAGTAGTCCAGTATTTGATGAGCAACACCGGCGCCATCTTTCTTCGGAAACAAATTCAAGTATATTTTTTTTTCTGTTAATGACGCCAGTTCATGTAACCACAGGGGACACATCAACAACTCATAAATGCATGACGAGTCCTTTGAATTTTCTGTTTGACTGATTTGCACTTGCTTTATCTCTACCATATATCAAGCCTGAGATCCACATTTCAACGCCAGGTTTAGTTGCAATGCCAGATGCCGGCGATAAGATACAGATATGCGAATATCAACTATTCCACACAATATCGTAAAGGACTAAAAAATGTTATTGGTACTGGCATGTTTTCTAATTGAACAGCCATAATCATCTGACCGTATTATCAGATAATAGCCCATGGCTAACGCTACATGAAAGACAGTGCAGAAAGAAGAGCAGGACTGAGTTGAAAACATTTATAGCAGTCTGGAGAGTATTACATCAAGGGAACAAAAGGCCCTATAAGAAAACACATACGAAGAAACGAATGAATGAAAAGGAAAAAGAGAATCTGTATTTATATATGTGTGTGAGATAGAGAGAAAGAAAAAGCAGCTATGAGGGAGGAATAAGGTATTTCGAGATCGGTCACCGAGGGAACTTGTTCTCAGTGGATTTGTTTATATGGTGTGGATATCTCTGAGTGCTCATCATTGGTCAAGAGCTGCCTGCCATGCGCAGAGCATGCACACAAATCAGCATGTGAGCGAAAATCTTTCAAGTGACCGTTCTCGAATACTTCATTGGGCGAAAAAAATATTCTCGAGGAATGGAGATAGTAAGATGGTATGTTAATATAGAAAGAAAGATGAGAAAGGCAGAATTTACTTCATAGAAAACAAATGCATAAGAAAAAATAACAACAACAATAATATTACAACAACAAAATCAGAAGAATAAAAGTAAGGACATAGAATCTAAGCGATTATTCCTTATCTGTCGCCATCACCCTAAAGAAGCAGACTCTCGGTTAAACATAGGCCTGTTCCAGCTTTCTTCCTTTAGCACAAAGTTTGTCATAGGATCAATGCTTGATATTTACACAGGAACTCAGATAATACTCAAAGAAAGTCATATCCAATTTTTGGGTTGCTTTTTCTAGCATAAGGGTAAAACGAAGAGTGTGCTAAAAAGCAGGAAATTTGCCATAAAATAAACAGGTAAAAAACTTGTTTTACGTCATATGAAATTAATACAAAAGAAAACAAACTAAAACTGACATTACATGAAAGGTGTTCAAAATGTAAAACAGTACATGAGAAAAAAAGAAAACGAAAGAGTGCAATTTCAGAAGCGTGGGATACAAAATACTTTGGTGGGGAATAAAACTACAGATACTAGGAAAAGTTTTCGACAAGATGACTTGAAGTGACATTAGAGCTAAACTTATCAGTGGCTGGTTTGCTTACAGAGTGACAGCAAACCCAAGTAATCTCATGCCAAAAAAGGCGTGGCAAATTCTAGATAGAGTACATGTACAGTGTGTTGTATTATTTGTTATGTCAACCAAAATCGTTTTCATGCATATGTCATGTTGTAGGGTATTATTAAAATTATCATTTTTTAAATTAGGATATATGCCCGTTTGTGTCTTGATTTTGACCCACCCTTTATTTTTATCCCTGGAGTCACGCTTCTTTAGTTGCCCCAGGGTGAGATTTAGGAATGGGGAGGGGTGTTGGTCATGGAATGAAATGCTGTCGATCTGCGATAAGCCATAGACCTGCAAAAAATGTGATGCCTTATGAAATACTCACACAAGGACTGAATTTTTCTTTTCAATCGTGCTCATGTTATAGCCCTCTGTAATTATTATTTCGTATCAAAGTCTTAACGTTAGGAAGTCAGTTGCAACAATTCGTAATTATCTTTTATCTGACAGAGCATTATTATTTTGGAGACGGTGTCAAATGAAAATGCAATGCTTTATAAGTTTTGTCACCTTAGGCCTAGATACCTATTACAGTCTGGACTTATTAATGATTCCATTGTTTTGTTAAATATTCACGAATGACAGAGCGTATAGATAAGACAATAATATATACATTCTATATCGTCAATGCGATAGGACAGAGCCAACTGGCAGATAAATGAAGGCTATATTGCCGATTTGCGCCAGAGATATAATTCCTGCATATTTCAGAGTTCAGGTTTTAAATACGGAAGACTTCATACAGAGGGGGAGACATCGAGCAAGTTCCTCAGATTTTGGTCACGAGTGCTCATTTCCTGCTTGCCAAGCCTGCCCGGTGCGAGCATCAAAATTAATGTCTGGTTTCTTCTCCTTGCTCTCACCCCCCTTCCTCTTCACACCTCTTTTCTTCTTTTCAGCCTTTTTGTTTCTATTCCTAGTACCGTGCCCTTTAATTCCATCCCTCTCTGCATTCAGTCTGCCTCTACCTACTCCGTCTTCTTACTTGTACTGTTCCCTCTTAAACTGATACTTCGTCACACTCATTCACTTCAGCCATTGTGTCCCCATGTCTTTCACATTCCTGGACATATAATACCCTCCCCCTCCCCCCTCCCCTCAAACCCCATGTCATCATCATCATTATCATTATGATCACAATCTTTGGTGCCCCGGCAGAGAGACAAGTTGGCTTGAAAATTATTTGACGAGTTCTTATTAATTCTCAAGATTTGTTATTTGTTTCTTTTAATGTATTTATTTACTGATCGACGCAGGGTATGCATTAAATTTCAAGGCATTCACATATAATGATCAACATCATCATCTTCATCATCATTATCATCACCATCATCATCTCTAGGATATATGTCATGGATATAAGCCTCCAGTCACAACGACTTTTGAGACAACTTTGATTAAAAATATATACACATACCCTCTCACATCATATACACAGATTCAATTACAAGCTCTTCCCATCTCATCCTCTTTGCAAACTCCCGGAACCACACTATGCTTTCTTTGCCTAATAATAATATTCATAATGTGGCATTCCCTCACTCGCTCTTGACACAGCGGGGTTACCCGAGATTTTGGCACACGTGAGCACAATGATAAGTGAATTAGGCGCAAGATGCGCCATAAATTGCAGGCTTCTGTAATCTGAGTCAGCGGGTGAGGATGACAGCTTCCTCAGGCACAGATAGGCAGCGACATGCTCGCACACGTGAGTTATGTCTCACTATCGGTGGGAACTCAACTCAGATCCGGGTCTCTTTTTTTTCTGCGTTCTTTACATTTCATGGAAAATGGACAAAAAATGCGGAATGAACGATTCATTTTTTACGATGGTCAATTTTTATTTTTAAATTACTTACTTTATAAAGGCAAGGGGATCTAAATAAACCACTATAAGGACTAGTAATTTTTATTGCTAATATCTGATAAAAACAAAATATGCATGTAAATCATGAAGCATTCACATATTATCAACGAAAGCTTTAATCTTTTAGAGCTAACTTACTTTTCATTTTTTTTTCTTTTGGGTTAAATAAGAAGGGCACACTTAATTATTTTTTCTTTCTTTATAATGTTTGTGCAGGACTTCTTCTGCCTGGTAAAGGAAATTGATCTTTAAGTCAGAAAAATAAACCCTTCACTTCTACATGTTGGATTTGCAAGTTTTTAAAACAAGAATGTCAATAAAATGTACAAATCATGAATTCGTGCTTTAATTGTCAAAAATTAATAAAAAAATAAATAAATAAATCATTTCAATGATAGCGTTTAAGCTTCTTTTCTCTCGCAGTTGATTGTTAGTGGTATTACTTAATATTTGGGTGGATGGAATGAACCCTCAATCAATCGAGCAATTGAGCAGAGGAGATAGGCAAGATGTGTGTTCGCACATAATCGTACAGTTTGCAGTGAGGAACAAACCATTTCTCAGTTCTTGGGTAAAGCTGAGATGTCTGTATCCTCACCAGTCTCTATTGATGTACGAGAGACGTATTCTTTCACTGCTCATTACTGCTCTCTTTAACAGTATGGAGACCACTATAGGAGCGTATTCTCGGGAAGGGAAGGATGGTGAGGGGGTGGGGCGGGGGGGGGGGGGAGGAGATAAAACAGTTAATGGTGAGGAAAGATCTCAATAAAGAATCTAAAGCGTGAATAACTCAAGGTACAGAATCTTAGTAGTTGTAAAAACAAACAAAACAAAGCAAAAAACAAACAAAACAAACAAAAAACAAACAAACAAACAAAAACAAAAAACAAAAACATCCATTAAGGATCCCAAAGCAGACTGAAATCCGAAGGACTGGGTGGGATGACGCTGTCCAGAGGCAGCTACGTGAAAAGATCAGAAATTGTAGACATCAGTTCTCAGAGATCATACATATTCATGCATTTAACAAAAAATGATTTGAAAACTCCAATTCAATCAATATTTTTTAAAGTTTATTACTCACATATTTTGGAAAGCGCAACACGTTTCATTTCTTTGAGAATTACATTAAAGAATAATTTTATATAATCGCATAACATAATTATTTGGATTGAAAGAAAGCACCACGAAAAGTCAGGCCGAAAGAAAAATTAGGGGATTTTAAATTCGGGTCCAGTCGGTCCAGTTTATGTCAGCAAATCAAGTTATCCAGGCAATCAGTATACAGGTTATTCAGTTTGACGTCTCTTAGCCCGCTACCTGTAAATGATAATAATAATCATAAACAAGAAATGGAATCAGTCAGGATTTTTTTTTCTAAGAATGATGGGATAGTCAGGTTTGTGAGAGTTGTTTTCAGCAAAAAACAAATAAATAAGTAAACAACTAAATAAAAACATATATGAATATCACTAAACAAAGTAAATAATGAAGTGGATCAATAAAAAAAGATAAATAAATATACAAATGAATAAACACAAATGTAAAGAAATTACGAAAAATGAATAATTAAAAGCTTAACAAATAGACAACTTAATATGATGAGAGAGGGGCTTCCTGGAAAGCTCAGGAGATATTGGCTAACTTGAGCTATTGCTTTAGCTTTTACAAACTGAGCAATTATTTTAAATGTTGATTGTTTGTCAGGTATAAGTACAGTGATTTTAACACCATTACATTTTGTTTGCATCAGAGACGTCAAAGGAGTGCTAAGGGTGCAAGTTATTATCAGTTCAAGAATGAAGTAATGCCTGCTGGTCTGGTGGTCGACTGCTGAGAGAATGAGTTTGGCAGGCCTTATTCATATGCAGTAAATCTTGTGTCTGCATAGAATGATATATTATATCACCACAGCGTGTCGTTTCAGTAGCAAGTACCTTCGTTTGTCTCTTTTACATATGGCAACCTTTCAAAGTGACCCCCCCCCTTCTCTTCCACGTCCTATTACATAGATTATCCATAAAACTAGAGATAAAGAGAAAATTTTATCATTCTGGTTTTAACTTGACTATTTTCAAATCAAATACATGTATATTAGCACAGTACAATTAACAACAAACATTTGCCGGTTTGTATAGACGTTAGTCCACATTCAACAAACTTTGAGCCTTAAAAAAGTACCATATCTGCCTAGGCTCAGCACCCGTCTTTCAAATCCCAACAGCACTTAAAGTTCCAGGTCGGTCAGACCATTTATCCGGTATTGTGTTCACAGGTCCTAGACTGTCACTAGACCCTGGGTGCCAAATGAACCGCACGACAAAGTTCGTCACGCTTACCTTGAGCCTTAAGTCCTTGTGAACACCCCAATACTACAATCGAGCATACCACCTCTTAATCTTTCTTGTAATCTATATGGTCATTTCCTCGATGTGGCCACTGTCCAAATTAAAGGTCTGACTGAAAATTCCGCATAACTGCCATATCATATTCCCACCTAATTAGACATCATTCAGTTTACGTGGCAGGTTTATACCCCAGTATCTTCCGACAGGAATTGTATCCTACCCTCCAAACCACGGGACTAATCAAAGCTTTGTCACTGAGTCTGACTGGATAAGATCAAAATGAAGGCTGAATTAAATTGGTTGAAATGCAAAGAGAATGTGATAGTCATCATCAACTTTACATTCTATATGACTATCTTTATAGTCGTCTGAAACATACCTACCTGAACTATCAATGTTAATTTCTTTGCCCTATTCTGTAAACTGACTTACATAGCTTGTAATTTCTGTCATAAAAACTCTGATGATGTTAGTAATTTCATTTCCACCAAATGTACTATCGTGGTGAATTACTGGATCTTTCTTCTCAAGTCCGTCAAATTACTCGCCTTTGCTAGGCGCATTATGAAACAATTTATGTAAAGGTGAAGAAATCTAGTAAACATGCGCAACACAAAGAAAACAAATATGAAAAATTCAATCTATAATAACATTTTTTTCCTTGTCATGGCATATTGTTCACAATTTCTTTGCGCATAACAGCATTTCAAAGAAACATCATAAATATGATTTTTCCCCTTTTTCACAATCCTTATTTAACTTCTTGCTCCTAACAAAGTGAAGTTATTTGGTCGACAAGAAAAAAGAAAAAGGCTCATTAGATAATAAATTAGACTGCTTTTTGGGTAACAGTCTTCAGGAAACCTAATTATAATAACAAAAGAGAAGAGCCCGAAGCTCATTCAGGAACAAAATAAAAATAAGTGACAAACAGCAATTCTGATTTGAAAAGATCAGAAAAAAAACAAAAAAAAAACCATAGAATATCGTGTGCAGTGTCGAAAACAAAGAGCTACGGGGATATAACCGCTACACTATGAGAAATGTCACTGACAGATGATTGTCATCCAAAAGAGAAGGCGAGCTTTTGAGTTTTTTTTCGCCGGCCCATACAGCAAAACACCAGATCACAAGCACTTTGCAGCATGACATGAGATCTTTCATCACTAGTGTCATGCAGCATGACATGAGACCTTTGATCACTAGCATCATGCAGCATGTGATCTTTGAATCATTAGCGCTGTACACTCAGCATCATACGAGGTCTTTGATCACTAGTGCCATGAAAGATGAGACAAAGTTTTGATCACATTATAATCATCATGATTTTTTTTTCTGTATGACCACTTTTCATTATAGACAGACAGTATCAAAGAAAATGCTTATCCTCTACATTTTTCAATGAAATTCTACAGATTGCTGTTTGTTTCTCTTGGTATATTAGGTTAGTTTCAGCAAGAAGCTCTCTTAAATTTTAAGAGAATTCTATAAAATGATGATGATTTTCTTTTTCACTTTTGCTCTGAGGAAGAACCAACATAGATTCCAAAATATGTCATTCACCTTAAGCACATTAAAGTCACTTAGGACTCGTTTGTTGGATAAACGTGCTTTAACGTCATAATCTGGTTCGCGGCTTGACAGTTTTAATGTGAATATTCAAAAATTCCTGTAAAACGATGATAGCGACAATGGTGATGATGTCTCTTCTTTGTTCCTCCGGTGAAGAACCAAAAGGTTTCGAAACTTTGGTTAGTGGCATTACTTTATTCAATTTTTCACTTGTCGAGTTCTACAGATTGTTGTTCGTTTCTTCTGGAGAATTATGTTAGTTGCCGATAGACAGTCCGTCTTAAACTTTAAGATATTTCTACAAAATGATGATGGTAATGATAATTTGTTGGCCATCACTGTGGCAGGGATAGACTCCATATATTTTTAATGATGGTGTTACAGATATCCAATGCTAACTTATACTTAATTTTATTAGTGGAAAGCAGAAATTTCTACCAGATTATGTGGGGTTGCCAAATGGTAGATAAGAAGAACAAAAACAAACAAACAAACAGCAAACAAAAAACAAGAACAACAACAACAACAACACATATACTCACACACACATACACACACACAGAAAAAAAGGATGACTTGACAAATCTACCATAGCTTAGGTCTTTGTTATGTATCAAATGACGAATAATGACATGATCTGTTCTGCCCAGGGCAGACAATATTGAGAGTTCAGGCCCCACAATTGTCTCCTAGGGGTAATTTCCAGACCACTGGCGCCGACCTTGGACACAGGTGACTGCATTTGACACACCCATCTAATCCTTGAATTTGATCTGAAACAAGAAGGACATGAACGATACTGACTAATTAACAAAAAAAGATATGAATAGGATTGGGAAGGACAGAAGTAAATAGAGGTATATGGAAGAAACGGGACGAAGGGAAAAAAGGCCTGATATCGAACAAATAAAGAAGGAAAGTATGGACAAGGGGAGGAAGTGAAGAAGACAGGGTTGGAAAGAAAGGAAAATATTTCAGTATTGTCTTAAATGGCGCGTGAACTTTCACGGACCTTAAAAATCATAAATTTACAAGAAATTAATAAAGAGAATCAAATAACTGACTGAGCAAGCAAGCAAACAAATAAATAAATAGAGTAAACAGGGAACCACGCGTAAATTTTTTTTGGGACATAAGATCAAAAAAGGATTAAATGCTAAATCAGATCTTTTATGTAAATCTGTTTTTGAAATAATCAACTCTTATTATCATTGCGATATGACCAAAAATGTTCAGCACAAATGTATTTGTCATGTAGCCAAGCACAGTGAAACAATAGAAATAAAGAATGTAATCCCACGCACAACAACAACAAAAAAACTATCAACAGGAACATAATTCATCTGACGCAACCAGAACCTCTTTCTCCAGTATCGTATTTTAATCACTGCCAAATATTTCAGTTTTATAAGACTCGCGTTTCCTCCTTTAGGATATAGGCCGGCTCAGTAATATCGAGAACGCTACTGATTTCAATTTTAATAGATGCATGATACACGGATATTGTCAGCGAGTGGAAATAGGAATAACTGCATGGACAGCTTAGAGGAGAATTCAGTAGGTTTTGTAATCTTGTTTCAAACCTCACTATTGTGTAAGCCTGCACACAGCTTAAAGCCTGAAATTTATTGCAAGAGCATCATAACATGCCAAAAGGCTTTGATTTACTTCAACAGTACAATTTTATTCAAGAACAAGTTTACTTTGGGGTTGATTTTATCATTACTGGCTTAGCCAGACTTACTTCCTATGCCATTTTCATCATTAATATATGAAAGAAAGGGACAGCTTAGCAGAACCAAACATTGAAAGTGGCTGGTCATATTACAGAAAAGTTCTTCTGAAAACACATTTTTCAATTTCAGCTGTTGCCATCTTACCCCTAAGTCTGCCGTAAGTCTGTCGATTTAAAAGCATGCACCCTCCTCCTTCCTCCCTACCCGTTTTGCCATACCTCCTTACAAATAATTGTCTTCTTCTGTGATTTCATTCTCAAGTTTCTTTATACTTGTGGATATGTTACTCTTAGTTTGTGTTGAAGTGCCAGTAAGGAACTAACAGTCACTGTCTAGAGATTCAGAAATTCAACACATTTTTTCAAAATAACGTTGACTTATGACCTGACCTGACAAACAGACACTCCTATCAATATACAGTGTATATATATGTTTTCATAGGACAACCTCACATTGATGTCTGACCAACAAATCACGCAGGAGTCTCGTTTACAATAGGAAATGATAATAAATGTCCTTTTCACAGGGCTTGTATGGCTATTAGAGATCACTTCATTCTGTACGTGACAACAGCGTGGATTGCACATGTTTTTTCTCGGGAGCAAAATCACCCAGCTCAGCATTATATTATGTTATCTCATTAAGCTGACAGCACTTTCAGGCACAGGACTAATAAAAACATGTTTGTTTGTTATCTGCAGCCTATTCTGAAGCCTGAAAAGCCGCAGTCATATCTATCATCATCAACAGTACTATTCTGATCCCTTTTATTGCAAAATGTGAAAATGCGTAAACACCCCCCTCCCCTTTTTCCTTTTTTCTTTTAATTCTAATGTTTCGTGAAACTCGAAACATCGTGAGCCTTTGAGAGCAGGGAGTGCAGCACCCATCTGCGTTTCTAAATTCAAAACTCTTTGCAGATCAGCCGATATCAACATCTTGGCGGAAATGTTCAAGATGAAGGCAGTGACTTGAATCTTTATTGCTGTTCTAACAGTTATATAGCATTACTTGTTTGATATGAAGATAAAAAAAATGGCCCTGAGTTTTTAGATGTTAACTTACTTGAACATTCTTTTGTGAAGATTAGACATATCAGGTTTTGATTTACATTTCTCATGAAATATTTGCGTGTTGATTGCACGAGAAATGAAAATGGGAATAACCTGTTCAGGAACGAGCAAAGAACTAAACATATCGTTCTTCAGTGATTTCCTTGTCTGCTATTTGCTTTCTCTTCAGCATTTATTTCGTTTTATTTACCAGAGAGACAACATCAACGGATTTCTGAAATGTCGGAGGACTTCGTCAGTTGTTTCGCACAGATGTCCTATGTGTGCTACATCATCAAACGCTGATAGACATTAACATGTTCGTTGTTAAATTTTTTAAACTCAAACAAACACACCGTGGCAACACAGCTACGAAAACGAGCGATTATTCAAAAAGCTGTATTCATGTGTTCATGAATATTTTTCATACTCAAATTCACTCACTCTCCCCTTCCACGTTAGCACGCGAGCTGTCACACTATCATTATTAGACCTTGAGAAGACGAGAAGTATCAAACTCAGGCTTGAATCAACATATTCCTGGCAACTGTTGTTGTAATTGGACACCCAGATGATTCTTTAATATCTCATATATCAAACAGCAAAATGGGTTCAACAAGAGATCTTTTCATAACCTGTACGTCGTTTAAGGATATGTATGGTCACATCTCTAAACTCTAATATGGGTCAACTAATTCTCTTTAAAACAATAATTGAGGAAGAGCATTAAAGATGGAAAAGTATTGAGGAGGAGGGAGAGAGCGAGATAGAGAAAGAAAAGCTTCAAAGAAAAACGTTAAAAGAGTGAAAATGGAGAGAGAGAGAGAGAGAGAGAGAGAGAGAGAGAAATTAAAAGAAAGACATTGGACAGGTTAGAAATAATATTTAAAAAAAAAAGAGGAGGTGGAAAGGGAGGGATAAAGAAGCTGGATGAGAGAGAGAGAGAGAGAGAGAGGGAGTGAGCGAGAGAGAGAAGGAGAGCAGTAAAAAAAAAAATAAAGAGGAAGGAAAAGGAGAGGAGTTAACAATGCGAATAAAAACACTGTCCCCGTTTAAGCGACTGAATAGAAGGCTTGCAAGCTGTTCCATGTCAACTGGTATCTTGTGACAATGCCTTAGGTAGCTACATGTGTATAATTATACAGCTACATGTCCCGTTGTTTATTAATACATCTAGCCTACACCTTGCTTCTATTTTTTTTCTCTCTCTGCATGTTGCAATGCAAGGGGCAGCAGTTCTAATGATGAAAGACAATCTTTGATAATCTTCCAGTTTATCTGAGAAGTTTTTCACAAAAGCAGTAATTTTGATGAGCACAGTACAAGTTCCAGTAGCACTTCCGATTTGAGATTTTTCTTATTCTGTCCTGTATTAGCCAGTTCAGGTATTTCATGAAGACTCTTCGTTTTTTTGTTGTTTTTTTTTGTTTCTGAATTCTTGTACATACATATTTGGCTGGTTATTCAAAGCTAACTCCAATCACACAAGCACTGAATAACTGCCATTCCTAAAGGCCAGCATTATAGCAGATTTTAAAATTATAGTCATGTTACTCTGTTTCACGCTTTGACTTGGAAACTAATGGAATCCCTTTTTTTTAATGAAAAACAACAACCCTCTCATTTCGGGGAACTATATACACTTATATATATTATATATATGGATTATCTTATTTAAGAAAAGCTTTTTTCAAATCCATTCGATAAGATTATGGGTTGATTTCTTCTTCCTGATGCCCTTCTTTCTTGAGTTTTCTCTCCATAGAAATTCCCCAAGAGAGATATTCTTAGTGGTCTGTGGTTAATGATGAAAATGTTACAAACTTGTTCATTTGAAACATGGCTAATATAGGGAAAATAAAGGGTTCAAGGGGATCTTATAACAGCCGTGTGTATCTTCTGAAAAGCTACTTACTTTGGTGCTAGACTCATACTGGCAAAGAAAAAATATGTGATTTAGAGTCATTTTTCAAGCACTAGAAAGTCTGAAAATATAGCCCATTTTGTCTGTAGCACAGCTCGTTTACTCACCCAGTAACTAGAACTCGGATTATTGTTAGAGTGTCGAGGGTAATGTAGTAATGAATGTGCTTTTTTTCTAAAATTGCACCCACAATAATTTACGAATCTGTCCATCTATCTATCTATCTATCTATCTATCTATCTATCTATCTATCTATCTATCTATCTATCTATCTATCTA
>JBCEWB010000001.1:8739125-8749373 GCA_039654565.1 Peronia peronii
CTTCTTGTTTTAGGAGCAGAGGCAAAAAAGGAGAGGAAAAGAAAGCGGACTGATTGGGCAATAAAATGTTTCTTTGATCACATAGAGAACCGGTGTATACAGAATCTATAAGGAGATCAATGCAGTGCAACAAGATTTATTTTACTCACATGACAAATTAATCTCGATATGTATATAAGTTACCTTCAAGTACAAAAAGACACTTTCCTCTAAAATAAACATTATTGTAACAACAATACTGAGTCCTTAGATCTTTGCATCAATTTTATGCGTGTTCCTAATCAAACTTCTTGACGCCCATAGAAACTCACATCAGCTTACATAAAAAAAAAAAGGCTCTTGACTTCCATTGCTCACAGAATGGTAAAAGAGACATCAAAATACACGTTTTTTTCTGCTTTTTGTTGTTGTTGTTGTTGTTGTTATTAATATTTCATTAAAAGGACTGTCAATTTTTCATAGCTTTATGAAATCATTTTTAGAATCAAATTTGCATGCATACTTTTTGAAAACTATTTAACTCCAATAATTATGACAAAAATTTTTAAAAAAAAAAGAAAGAAAACATAAAAGAAGAGGAAGAAAAATCAAACTTCAACCACTGTTGCATTTTTCAACAGTCAGAAGTATTTTTTTTTTTTTAATTTACAAATGTATATTTCAAAATATTCAACCCCAAACTGCCTCCTACTCCCCTTCTCCCTCGCTCACGCAGTCCCTCTCTTTGAAAAACGAACAGCACTAATGAGAGGACGCGTAGCTAACCAAAATATTGACAGGAGGTACTATCATTCCTTGCAAACAGCCACTATTATCAAATGCAGCTCTAAAAATTGATAACTTGTGTTTGTTATTCCGGTCGTGAAAGGAACATTACACAAAAAAAGCCTTTTTTAGTTCATTCCTGAAAAGGATAGTTTTTCTTGTTTGTTTGTTTGTTGTTTTGCTCGTTTTGTAATTTTTTTTTTTTTTTTTTTGGTTCTTAGATGCCAAGGGTGAATATTTTATGGCCCAGCATCAGCACTTCTGTCATTCTCTCTTTATGTAAGTGATATAAATAAGAGGTAGAAAAATCACCCCCCCCCCTTATTATTATTATTTTTATTATTATTATTATTATTATTTTCAGCATTGACGAAAGGCATAAACCCGTCACTCCGTTCTGCCCGGATTTTGATTTACATGAGCTATAAAAACGATTACATTCCAAAGTTTTAGTGTCTTGTCCCTGAAACAGGTAATAATCGTGAACTACATATATGATTGGTGTGAATAATTTGACTCACATTGATTTACTACTCAACAGTTTGCTGAGTTTACATAACACTTACGTGTTGTTGTTTTGTTCTTCTTCTTTTTCTCGTCTTCTCACTCTAATTAGTTATGAGATCTATATAGCAAAACCCATTTTTCACTGATTAAATAAGGAGTTACCAATTTAATATTGAACAAAATAATAATAACAGAATTTAAAATAAGATCTTTGTCTTTAATTTTACATTTCTTTTTTTTAAGTAGTTTTTTAAAAGGACATCCAATTGTAATCCCACATACATCACACTGCGTGATGATAGATAGAAAAGCAGAAAAACATTATCCTTTTTCACAAGACTAATTTGATCTCTTTATTACTAACATACTGTTAGAGGTCAAGGAGTGAACTTTGATTCACCTTCAGGCCACCACGGCGATCTCTCTATTTGAGATGCCAGCACCGTTCTAACAGTCTTTCTGGTAAACAGCCATAATTATACGGCAGTTTTTTTTTTTCCCTACGTTCCCAACCTCTGTCTCCTCGCCGTCAGGCCCAATCCTCGATTTTATGTTATGGAAACTAATAATGGCTGAGCCACACCTCTCTCATTTGTGTTCTAAATACTGAAAGTCGACATTGTACGTTGGTGAAATAGACGATTTGGGCGTTTTATTCTCTTTTGTTGTTCTTTATACGAGCTGAATGGTGTCTTCTCATAGCTTTCTTAAATTTCACTATAAATACTATTTTGACCTGATACAATTCAACCAGTTGAAAATGAAAGCTTTCTATGAAAATGTTGACCCAGACGGCAGAGACATTACTTTAGATATATGAATACCACGTACTGCCTCAGCAGCACAGCGGAGAAAGAGAGAAGGCGTAAAGAAAGACAGGATTGAATGAATGATGAGGGAGGAAAGGTTATGCTTATAAGATGCAGCAGCAGCGTTCCTCTGGAGGTATCGGCTCACTTCCCCGACACAAATCCGGTGCAGAAGGAAAAAAGCACAGATCCTCCATCTGATTTCGGGAGAAGCTTTGTCACCAGGGATTAATTAATATCTTCGCTGCTAAGCTCTCCTTTTTTTCTCTGCTTCTTCCCCTCCCCTCCCCTTTCTCCCGTCTCTTTCACTAGCTATGATCATTGAGGAGACTTCTTGCTCCCACTGATTAGCCTTCTGCCCGTGCATGGTGATGAGCGTATTTTCAGAAACAACCGTGACGTGCACTCTGCATCCGATACCGTTTCAGTAGAGAGGAGAGGAAAGAGATTGGGGGGAGGGCCGAGGCTGATCATAGATCCGGTCTTTCAAGTCCGATATTGTCATGATTTATCCTTTTTCCTTGACTTTTTTGCGTGTTTTTTGTGGCCCAGCATCAGAATGCATAGTGCTGTCAAGTTGGTTTCGAGGCTGAGAACACATGGTAATAGAAGTCATGCTGATCCTGTGGAGAAGATGATCAGAGAGCCCGGTCTAGAAATTTCGATCAGTGACAATGATTTTATTTGTTGTTATTACTTTGGGGAACGGGGTGGTTTTTAAGGAGAGGGTGAGAAAATATATAAATAGATGATTATGTTGGATAGAATATTGATAATGTAGGTGACAGACAGTCCACGTTGGTTCTATCCATTTTGGGTCATAAATTTTCGATAGATGTAGTAATATTTACGTTTGCTTTAAAACATGACCAATTTTCAGCTTTTTATAATTTATTTCTTCAACACATATACATATCTCATAATTAAATTACTTTCAGAGAAAGGTATTCATACTAGACGGAAATAAAAGCCTGGAATGAGTCATAGCGTTTGATGGTCCTCTTCGTTTGAGTCATTCTTCGATACACTATAGTCCATCAGTAGAATTTTACATGTAAAGTCTTTATCTCGCATGATCGCGTTGTATGATTTTGATACCAGTGATGAGGATTCAATTTATTTGCCTGATATAGCATAACAAATCGAAAAATTCTTTTTTTCCTGCTGATCATTCCCTGCCCGTTGACCAGTCATGGATCCCAGATTTGATGCAGCTCCCAGTGGACATCGGTTTTCGCAGCCCGTGTCCTTATTAAAATCAAACACGTCCCTTTGAAAAACATGGCCGGCAAGGGCGAATGGCAAGGGCTGCAATGCATTCTGTGCCCGGAAACGACATGCGCACAGGGGCATAACGGATGTCGGATAGCGTGGAAATTAGCAGGCAATGCTAGTCGATAAGAGGCAATCCGGCTGTCTGCTCTCTTTTCGTGGGCTATGATGACTTGGCCTGCCGAAGACGCCAAACGTCGTAGAGATGAGTCTGGAGGGAAATGAACGGGTCGGATTGGGCAGGGAGCGATTAAATGAGAAAATCTTCACGCTCTTTACAGAGCCAAGACTTGCCAACTTTCAGTGTGTCCATACGAGTAATTTACAAGGAAGTCTAGGGAGATTTGTATCCCTGACAAAATTTTCTTTTTCCTTCGAGTATAGCTAGCTGAGTTCTTCCCGGATGAGGGAGAAACAGAGTGCAAGAAAAGAGATAGGAAGAACAGTAAGAGAGCCACAAAGAATGGGGATAGAGACACAGAGAAAGAGGGAGGGAGATGATTTGATTATTTATGATCAAGATAGTGATGGCTGCGGTCAAGAGAATGGCGCAGGGCAACAAGGAGCACGCATTGATCTAAGACTAGGGAAATACAGTCTTCATCAATCATCACTGGCTCTCTTCATAGTTTGGCCTGCCCATAGTACAGGAAGAGCCACACAACTTTTGGCGGTGGCACCTTCTTTCTTCAAATTAGTTGTAGAGACATTGTAATTGCACTTTACAAAATCTAGTTCGTGAGCTACTATCAGTAAATACCTGAGTAAGAACATAGTCGACCTATCTTTAAGGAGAGATAATGAACGTTCGAGTTCAACAATTTCAGACACGTTCGAAAAATTATATTTTCTACATTTACGTTTCAGCTTACTGAGAATTATGACCTAAAGTATATGTATTTATGATAGAACTGGTTTGGAAAATCAGTAACCCTGAATTTTCTAATAACTGTATAATCATTGCCATTTTTCTTTCATTACGTTTGTCACATTACCATTCTTTTAAATGGTCAAATAGAGAGACATAATATATGAAATGGTCCAAATCATGCAATTAAAAAACTGTTATACAAAATAAATATTCTCCTGTGGTCTCAAACTAATTTGAATGCTTTTAGCTCATGGTCCTTAATCCAAAATTGATAATAATAATAATAAGAAGAAGAAGAACTGAATAAAGAGACAGCAGCAGTTTTATCTTCCTAGCTCCAAACTCACTGAAAATTGAAAATCATAATGAACTTCAGCGTTCTTTTCACAAACATTTTCTCTGGGCTCTAATTAGCGTTTTAAAATTTACAACTGCTGCTCTTCAAAAGTGATAAGGCGGTTTCGCTCGACTTCAAACGCGCTCCGGTGTTTGTGTTCTGATCCAAGACAACAAATTTTACTGTTTACTGTGGAGTGAAAAAAGAAAGAAAGAACTAACGAAAGAAAGAAAGACAGACAGATAGAGAAAGAAAGAAAGAAAGAAAGAAAAAGAAAGAAAGAAAGAAAAATTGTATTCCTGGTCCTAAATTTCCACCTCATTTCCTCCTTACCTGTTGCCATATGCCTGCCTCTCTCTCTCTCTCTCTCTCTCTCTCTCTCTCTCTCTCTCTCTGTCCTTTGTCAACATCCTCAACGTCCACAGACCAATCTCAGAGCCCCCAGAAACAGCCAACTATTTTCATTTTGCTTCCCGTCTCCTCTGCGCCATCTAAATACCATGTGTGGCTTAAGCTGCGCTCTGGCAGAGAAGTGACAAATATGAAAGACAGATCGAGACACTAATTCTGAGAAGAGGCCCTCAAATTCCCGGGATCGGTTCTGATGGGCTGTCACAATAAAAGATCTCCAGATGATTGGAATAGGACTACCTCGGTGTAGCTGATAGGCCTTCCAGCGAGCTTTGAGCCTCCATCATAGGCCACTCTGGACAGGAGAGGGAGAACTTAACCCTTCCACTGTCAGCATCTCTACATCGCTTCTCTATTGTATCCTGTGGACCTGTTATAATGTGTCGGGAGCCATACAATAATATCTCTTACCAACTAAACACCCAGCTTCGGTCGGAATGGTGTGGGTGGCAGAGTGAGGAGAGGGCAAAGGGATAAAAAAAAAAGAGACAGATTTATGGAATTTATAAGCTGGAATGGAACACCAAATCAACTAAAAATTTCTAAGATGTGAATAAAACAAAACAAGCATGATGATCATATGCTAGTATTATAATCCAGAATTGAGTCTCATGACTTCTTCTCAATGAGAAAATAATACAATAGGCTTTTCAAATATGCTAAGTGAATCTTTTGCTCGTCTATAATATTTGTCAAGTTGGCAACATATGAATGTGTCATTTTTACCTACAATTACGGCGCCTATAGATTTGAGTTTTGGCACCAGCCTGCAGAAAGATATATCGGCCCTCATGACGCCTTAGATTTTTGTCTCGTGCAATTGCTGAATTTAGAGAAAGGAACTTACAAAGGTGACTGAGATGAAAAGGTCAGGGCAGCAAAATTATTGCACATATGTCATGGCATCTTGCTGACCTTCAAACATATAACATGGACCGCCACAGAATATAGCTGGTAATAGAACTCTTTGCTCTGCTTTATGAGGATTACCATTGTCGTGAACGATAGTATTTCTACGGTCTCTGTAATTACCTATATCAGCCCAGAGATGCCCGTAGTTCTCCAGAGATAAACTGTAGTCGCTCACCTTCAACCCACTATCTTAATCAACATCGTTCTAGATTTGAACACTTGATTTTGTTCTAAATCTAGTAAAGAACCAAGGACATTGGTGGATGTACATTATATTAATCCTAGACCTGAGGACTTAGTTCTGATCTAGATGTAGCCTAACACAACAAACACAAAACACCGAAACAATTCAAGAATTCACCAAGACCTGAAAAATCTACGAAAAGACTTGACCAAATGGTAAGAAGTAATGAAAACACACGTCAACATTCTAAGTCTAATTCTAGCTGTGCTTCCCCAGATTCGCCACTTCCCTTGGGCTCACAACTTATTATACTGACGTTATACACTAGACGAAATTTTATTCCGTCCCTCCTTCCAAATCTCTCTCTCTCTCTTTCTCTCTCTCTCTCTGTCTCTCTCTGTCTCTCTCTCTCTCTCTGTCTCTATGTATCAATGGATGGAAAAAAATAATCAATAAATATTTGTTTGTGTTTTATTTGGTCTGAAAACAAAATTTTCAAGAGCGCACTTTAGATCTGGACAGAGTACCATATTTTTTAACAAAAATTTTTATCACGAAAGGTATGTGATTTAAGAGGGGGGAGGGGGGGGGGGATGGTGCACGTGTTCCCAACTTGCCAAATAATACGTCTGGCTTTGATTTTTTTTTTCTTTATTATTATTATTATTATTATTATTATTAACTTTTTGCAACGACATATAAGAATATTACAATAAATACGTCAAATTCAGGTGCTCTTAGTCCTGGCGATGAAAAGATTAAAAAGGGATGGTGAAGCTGGAGTAGGGGACGGAAGGGAAAAGTGAGACAATAATTATACCCGCCTCCCCCAAAAGAAAAAGGTATGAAAGGCTTTTGTAGTTTAGCAAGAATTAAAGTTCAGGTTACATTCATTGATAGATAACAAAAAAATGGGAAGTGCTACATTGTCGAAATAAAATATAAAGATAAAATATAGATTGGATAAGATCAAGAAAAGTGGCATAGAATAAAAGAATCAGTGTTAAATATATTCATAGAATGACAAAACTTGTTCTCTCTGGTGAAGGTGATAAGTCGTATTGCCTAGAAGCTGAGACGGGAAAATATTCATAGTCTGACAAAGCTTATTCCACACCGCTCTCTCCATTTCCTTATCACCAGAGATATTCCACAGTGACATTTGCCATCGCCATGAACACGAAATGACAAGTAACAGACTCGTAGGTACCAGGACCAGTTATAGCACCGAGACTATTAATACTTCGCCATCTGGACTTGTCAACGCAATGGCCAGAATATGTGGATCGGGCATGGGCAAGGCTCTCCTAGTCTGGAAATGTGCACCCACTAGCTGACAAATGTTTGACAGAAAATCGTTATCTTGACACCCGCCTGAATGTGACACAGACTTGGAGTTCTGACAATCGAACGATAACAACTTCAGGATAATTATATTTTTGGAATGCACTCTCATTTCATGGTTAAAGTGCCTCATCTGTTCATATGTGGTGATAAATTAATTTCAGATTTTTAAATATTTTTTTTTCACTTAAAGACACATCAAATAATAAACATAAATTGAAACTGTTTATTCTCGAGCGGGCTATTATTCTTCCCTATCCTTCCAGAAATGTATTCACAACCATTCTTACCCCGATATAGCTCTGTCAAAATCGAAGCAGAGTAATTACAATGTGCAGATAGTATAGGCAATCTAACATCAAACTCCGTGTATAAACCAGATGAAGTGAGCATATATGCCCTACCATTATGTTTTGCAGTTGCACACAGGAGAAATCCTCTACACAGACGGAAAGGCTTGTGCTTTTTTTTTTTCTTTATCTGCGCAATCTTTAAACTTTGTTTAGATCTGTCTGTGCAAGAAGTAGATAAGACATGATCTGGGATCACGGCTTCCGTAAATCTAATTTCAAGCATTGCGTGAGGAAAAAAAAAATCCATATCGGGGAGTGAAAGCAAATGTGGCCTGATGATTAAAAAGACATTATGTATAAGCAAAGCGCATTCTTCAGCACAAAGGCCATAAAGTGATAAGTTTGAAGCCGAGTATTCATCACTTCATTGATAAGCGATGACTGCAAACGAAAAATGCCTGTTACTTCTTTGGTGTTTCTTACGATATTGCATATTGTTGTTCATACTATTGAACATTCATATATGTTGAGAATTATGCTTGCTCTTACATTGATTATCTTCGGAGACATCGGCAGTTTATCCTAGTACATGTAGTTGGAGGTAAGAATGTTTATAATGTGGTATGTCTTTTCAACACATTCTAAATGCTATTTTTTCATCGCATCTTGGAAAAACTTAACATTGGATTTTCCTTTTCAGAAATCAGATAACCATTTTCCTCGACTTACAGCCCTTTCCTTCTGTAGAATTCCAATCGGCTACTTCTGTATCTCGAGACGGTTTATCATGACCCTCACTTCCCTCTTTCATCGGCTTTCTTTAAACTACGTGGGACTTCACATAATAACTTTATAACTGTAATGTTATTGCCCATTTCGTTCTTCCTCCAGCCGACCATCTATCAGAGTCAACATTGTCACAAAATGGGCATAAAATAAATGGTGAGTTTGAATCTCAGAGTGGCAAAGGTCTTCCAATCTGAGACCGAAAAGAAAAAACCTCACTTCAGGTGTTGTGGCAGCTCCAAAATCTCACACAAAGAGATATCTTTGGACTCGCTCCAAGGTTTTACACGCAGACAAGGCCAGTCTAGTTCACCGTGGGAGACAGCAATAATTTTCAGCAAGGAAGAAGAACCGTGGCCATTATAGCTTAGCAATCGATATAAATGTTGGAATTCGGTCATACCATCACCAATAATTTTGAACTCACCTCGACGGGAAGTTTTTACGAAAGAAGGAAGCGACCGAAATGCCAGAGCCGAAAAACTTCCAACACTCTGTAATGGTCTACATCATCACAGCATGGTGCCCTGCAGAGTGCCATGGCGCTGGTGATCAGGAAGCTCTGTGGCAAGCGTTTACTTGTTGATGTTATCCATTTGCAATTTACAATTCTACTTAAAGCAAAATGCCAATTATTGCTTTTATCACATCAAGTGTCCCATTTTTAGTGGAACATTTAGACATTAAATATCTATACATTGTTCAGGAAGATTTTTTCCATTTTAGTAAGTAGCTAAGCTGTTTACAGTATATCAAATGTAAAAACTCCGTTTCCATATCTCATGGTTTATATGACCGGAAAGACAGAATGCTTACTCTATTTCTGTATAAGGTCTTCTACACAGTCTTTCGATTCAATCATCTTTTCATGAATTCATTTATTCTTTCATTCATTATCGATTCATCTTTTCTTTTATAAATTCTACCCATCATAAGCAGCTATCCATTTACTTGTTAAAGCGAGCCATTTAGCGAGGAAAAGCCCACAAATGTTTCAGTGAGTGAAAAGCGCACAGAACTCTGGATGGCACATTCCTAAAAATGATAGGAAGCAAACAAAAACTACTAGCCCTTCATTAACATCATGTCAATCAAAATTCAAGAAAAAGTGTGAGAATCCACAGGCCAGAACTTTTTTTTTTTTTTTATTCAGTCTATTAAACGTCATATACTCCCCTGTCGGCGCTAGCTAACATCAAACTAGGCTTGATTGGGGAATTACAGACAAGTAAAAAGAATGAAATATAAAAAATAACGATGAAGAAAATGACAAAACTAAACATAGCCAACAAATTTCTTAATCCACAGAGTTCAAATGGGCCTGTTAATGCATTATTGGATTACAAATAATAAAAGAAAGAAAGAAAGAAACTGTATAGAAGCGTATGCCGAATGCAGAAATTCTGGAGTTTTAGTGTGTTCAATAAAAGTTTCACGAAGTGTTAGTTGAGCAACATTATAGACTTTTTTTTTTTCATCATAAACCATACTCTTACGCTCACAGATTTTCAGATATATGTATTCATCCATAGCCATATTTACGTGTTGTTAAGAGCCTTATTTGGACAGACCAAATGTATCGTGGAAAGTTCTCTTGGAGAAAGAAAAAAGAAATGCAAAATCCTGTGCAGTGTACGGATATCTCATATAACTGTATGTTCGTTCTACATATAGTACATATAACATAGATAGATAGATAGATAGATAGATAGATAGATAGATAGATAGATAGATAGATAGATAGATAGATAGATAGA
>JBCEWB010000001.1:8790029-8817734 GCA_039654565.1 Peronia peronii
CTTCCCCCCTTCCCCTTTCTCTCTCCCCCCCTCTCTCTCTCTCTCTCTCTCTCTCTCTCTCTCTCTCTCTCTCTCTCTCTCTTTCTTAAATGGAAAAGCGAATGTCCCTCGCCAGGTTTGAAGAATGTGGGCGCTTTGTTTTTTGAAGAGCGGGTTGGGATAGTGTATTTTACCCACACAAACACACACACACACAGACTTACACCCCCTGTCTTGCTCTCTCTCTCTCTCTCTCTCTCTCTCTCTGACAGACAAACAACACATAATACGAAAACATTGATCTGAGACAGAGAGAGAAAGAAAGATCCTAATCAAGTGCTACAGAATGACTTCATAAGATATGTTACTAATGGATAAGGCCGCATGGGTTCGTTCATTTGCGGTTTCACGACTCTCATGGTCTGTTGTGTGTGTGCGCGCGCACTCGTGTGTGTGTATGTATGTGTTTTTATGAGCGATTTTAGCACTGTGCTAGAACTGACTTTGCTTTCAATATTCATATAGCGTTGTATGTATGGGACAAGGAGCGACACTTTGGTGACTCAAAAGATTAGAATCCACGGAATTGTGCTAAAGAGCCCTATTATTTCATGATAAGGTGATGAAAACAGCCCCTAATTAAAAACTCTTGTATAGTGTGTGTGTGTGTGGAGGGGGTTGGGGGGGGGGAGGGATGGGATGATCCTCTGATGCGACTTTTTGAGTTTTGTCAGTCCATTCTATATAATTTCCAGAAGATAAGAGACTGATGAATATTAATGACAGCCAACGCCGTCATCTACCAGTACAATCATGTACATTGCACGCCAAATTGTCCAGACTACCGTCTGAGGCACAGCTTACTGTACAATTGTGCGTGACATGACACCATAGCACAGATGCCACCCAGGCTCAGTTGCTACAGCACTTACTTTGACGATACGTAACTTAATTATTAAACAATTTTTATATAAGTATCTTTTCAACCCTAAGAAAGCAAGACTACCTTGTTTTGGTGAGAAGAATTGTTGTGGGTAGAAATCTGGAATTTGGAAGTATTTCCCAGACAGCGGCGTCTCCGCTTCATTCGATTTTTAACTGCCAAGGGTTCTTGCCTGGGTAACGTAGATTATCCAAGACGATTATAACCGTCAAAAGTCAAAGTTTTATGTAATGTTGATGTGCAGCAAAAATTTATGATTTAAAAAAAAAATGAGCATATGTATAAGTGTGATTTTGTGCTTGTGACATTTTTGAAATTGTACCACTGAACAGATTTTGTGATGTCGTAGCAACAGCCGTGAATGCCAAAGATTTTGGTGATAGTTCACCGATCAAATGTCAACATATGATAATAACTAAATATCGTTCATCTCACATGTCAGATCCGGTTCAGTTTGCTACATGTATTTTCTGTTTGATCGAAAGATTTTCTGAGCAATTTTGGGAAATTATCAGGCAGTTAACTTCACTTTGCTGGTGGATCAAATATTTAATCTGATCTGGTCTCAGTGGTATGGGCACATAACAAAATCAACAGGACTTGCAAAGATGATCCTACAGGACACCGTACAAGGAGGGAAAAGGAAAGGCAGACAGAAAAAGAGACGGGAAGACAACATAACGGAATGGACAGGTTTAAAGTTGGGTGAAGCCCTTCGAAAGGCTGAAAATAGAGAAGGATGGAGAAGAGTGGTTGCCCGATCACCCTTGGTGCCCCAGCGGTCATCTAGACTAAGGCATAAGTAAGTAAGTACGTCTCACTTCAGTTTTAGGCGCCCACTTGACCGATTGCGCAAGATATGTAGTCGCTTCACTGCTACGCCAGTTTTTGTGGTCCTGTACTAGGCATTGGGGATATGGTCAGTCTCAACCAGTACTCCCCTCCCCACTCAGTCCCTCCCACCGTGAGCGAGCCAGCCGGCGCCTGTTCTCTACTTTTCTACAGGCAGTCAGAAGTGTCCATGTCAAAAATTGTTTCATGAAGAAGCAGAGTATACTGGGCTCATCGCTCTGTCATCCACCATTCATCAGCTTACAGCATCTATCAAAAGAATCTGAGTATATGGGGAAATGCTGCTCAGTGGTCAGAGCATCGGATCAAAGGGGTAAAGAGGATGGTTGGTGTGAGCTTAGTCTGGACGTACGACTTTTGGCATACGAGAGACCACTTTTTGGACGCACCTCGTACTGTTGTTAATAGTGAAATGGTTAAGGTGCGAATACACTGCATCAATCTCCGACCTGTTCCAGTCCTATTTCATGCTGTAGGCGTGAGCACTCTGTCACAGACAAAGCAACCCCCACGGGGGCATGGGGTTTATAAGTAGGTTCTCTGCTCCCATCTGTAGGCGGTGTAAGCCCGCCATCGGTGGGGTGTCTCCCATGGAGTGCCATCCTCGACATTCCGGGAGAGACATTTCTTCTCTCTCTCTATCTCTCTCTCCTTGCTCCCGTCTTCTGTCCCGCTTTCTTTCCTCTCTTCTTCTTGACGTGTAAACGTATCTTGCCGTGTTTGACACAATATAGCCGTAATCGTGCTGATGTGTCGTTAAACCCCAACACAATAACAACAACAGACAAAGCAAAATATACTGTTATATTACAAACACAATGCATCAGTCTCAGTTTTAGTTCTATGTAATTTCCAGTGACGCGGCTTTCGTTTCCCAAATAAAATTGACACGATCATATAATATTATACACCATTGAGCTTGAAAATGGACTGAAGCAGATCACGGAATGATGTAGTGTATTTGCCCCTGTAAATTGTTAATTTTTGTTTTGGAGACGGGGTTTTGTTGTTAGATAATTAAATGGAGCCGGAATTTCCATCGTGTATTAATGGAATTTTTTGGTCACTTTCACCTCACTCAGTCTTTCATCCTCAGAAAAGAAACGCTCGCACAATATGTGGCTTGCGATGTTGACAGTCGCACATATACTTTTAGACTGCGCTGACTTCAGAAACGCTCGAGAAACCCACTTCTCGAGTCGCTTTCTGAAGGATCTTTTAAGTAGCACAAGGCCACAGGCCATCCAGAGCTTCTTGCACCAATTTGGTCTTTACTCCAGAATCTACAATTATCATCATAAACTTATGCGGCGGGCCACACAGCAAGCAGCACGTCTATTTATAATTATATTCCTTTTTGCGGTAGATGCTTTTTACACTCATTGATTATCCAGTTTATAGTACATAGTCTTTGATATATCTTTAATAACTCGTAAACATATTCAACGGCACTAGGCGTATATAGCCGTAATCGTGCTGATGCGCCGTTAAATCCCAACACAAACAAACAAACAAACAAACAGACAAATAGTCATAAGTACCCTATCGTTTCTGCTTCATTCTCTATTTTTGTACTACTGTTGTGTGTCATCTTGTCTTGATCCTGGACAGCTGGATGTCTTGTTCCTATCAATAACATTATGACAGCATTCTGTTGATTGAATTATTGCGATTGAATTGAATTATTGCGATTGAATTATTGCTGACAAAATTCATACAGTCGAGAAAAAACAACAACAACAGCGAAAAACTCAACAATTCAGGTTGAGTGAACAATATTTTTTCTGTTGTTTTCATGGTCAGACACGCGTATAGAGACTTGTTAAGATTACGACTGCGTGAAGACAATATTCTTTTGTAACTGAAATCCGGTAAAACTGCGCGGGCATATGGATAGACTGTATCGTCAGCATAATCATCATCATCATCATCTTCTTAATCATTGTATAGAAATGTCTTATAATTTAGCACATAGACTGTCAACTACATGAGACAAACAACAGTTTTCAACGATGTGTTAAAACAAGATTGATAAACTGAAGAATGGTACTGGCCAAATTTCCGTGCTCTTTTTGTTCTTAATCAGCGCAACTTAAGACATAAACTTTTATTGTTTTCACTCGTCACCAGGACATTGTCCAGACATATTATACGTCATCACCGTCACCATTGCCACCCTTTTGAGGATCTCAACCATATACCAAAGACCTCAGAAAACTGACCCTGAGACGAGTTCACTGTTTTATTCCATTCCATTGGTTTTTGCTCCTTACCACATTGCCCAGACATACACACCACCATCATCACCGTCGTCGTCATCGTCTGTATTGCCGTGAAGAAGAGCCGACAAGGTTCGAAAATTTGGCTTATGATGCCAACTTATTCAGTTTCGACCATATCGAAAATTTGCTATCTGGTAACCAAGATGAAATCTGATGTAGATGCTATAGCAGCTGAATGACCATTATATCGTAATGTGAACCGGGAGGTCTATGTTCAGTGTTGTGAGTAAAATGATTCCAGTCCATGATTTCCGAAAAATATGTGACAACAAGTTGGAGTGAAGAAAAACTGCAGAATCTAGGATCAGTTATGAAAAAGATCCAAAACAGAACATACTTTTACGAACTGCGAAATTGATAGTTGGCAAATCTGGTAATGGATGGTGTCGAAATGGTTTTGGATTGATGATCTGTGCTAATTCAAAAAATGAACGTAGGCGTCAAACTAGCCAAACGTTGTTAAGAAACAACAACAACAAACAACAAACATATTATACAAAACAACAACAACAACAAAAAGAACAAATTAAATACATACCCCCCCCCCCCTCCCGACACACACACAAGAGTTGATGTCTTCTAGGTGACAGGTCGCTTGAATTTATGAGGCCCTCCCTTGTTCGCTGTGATGCAACTCATATGATCTTTCAAACACACGTAGTGGTGGCGGCCAGAAACAAGAAGACTGTTACAGTACTTCTTCTCCTCCCCCCGCTATTTGCTGTGTTGCCTTTGATCTTTTACACCGACGCAGTCGTCTGGGCCTAAACTTAGCGCTCTCCCTCCCTCCCCTTCACACTCAACACTCCATGCGCTGGTAGAACTAGCGATTACAAGACAAGGCTTGTAATCCCAACCAACCATCCGCCACGCGGCAGAAATCGATCAGGTATGTCTAAAAATAGACAACTATATTATTATGTTACCGTTACCGTCATGAGCTAAAAGAAATCGCCAACTCGCTAATTATATCCGGTAGTAAACGGTACTGGCCTGGTGTTTAGGCTTAGAATTAAGATCATGGACAAGCCAACTTTCTGCTGAGAGCATAATCAATATGAGGCTAACCTGAAATGATTGTGAAGTTAGTGTGGATGCAGCATACATTGATAAGTCTTACCTATGAACATGTATGACTAAAATAGTAGTCAGTGTTTTCTTTCTGTTCTGTCTCGGATCTCGCTCCTGGTCCCCTTTGCCCCCCCCCCCCCCCCTCTCTATCTCGCTCTCTCTCTCTCTCTCTCTCTCTCGCTCTCTTTCTCTCTCTCGTATAGCAAAACAACAAAAACGATGTGTTGTACTGGGCACTTGCTCAATGTTCTATCCACAAAGGATGACAAGAGTTCTATGTTTAGGTTTCCGAGTATCAATAAAACTTTTGTCTCCAAAATTTGTCAGCATTATTCAGATGGCGACTTTTTATTGTTAAAACTGTTTTTGAACGTATTTCTAAATGATTTGATCATGGCCAGAAATACGAACAGATTGACTGTCCCATTTACAAACTCAAAGAACAGTATAATATAAGTTAATATCGAAAAGATATTGTGTTGCTTTCTGAGAAAATAGAAATCATAGTGAAACATCTTTGCTACAGTTACAGCTTCTCGCGGTGTGAGACAGATGATGTAGATGCCAATGGTAATCAAAAGCATTTTGACAACGTGCGTGTCTCTTCTGGACATTTTGCTGTTTATTGCTGAGGCTACAGTCGTTGGTGTTGTGGTGTTTTTTTCTCCTAAAATCCGACATTTGTTTTTCACAGAAATGATAATCGAGCACATGGTTATGATGAGGAGGCTTAAGAAAGGCCAGAGAACCCCAGACCAGTTGTAGTAGGCCCACAACACATCATTGTCAGCACTAAAATCACTGAATCTGTAATTAGCGACAGTGTGGTTGTACTCTGAATTGAATGTGAGGGCAAACCAGCCGAACATACCTACAGAAACAACAGAGCATACGGTGATTGTTGTTTGTGGAGTAATAAACCGTTTGACTTTGTGAGGTATGATGATACAGAGACATCTCTCTGTGGCCACATAGGCTGCCAAAACGCTGGTCACATAGGTGGAAAGAGATTCAATGTAAGGAAAAATAGGCAGTGAAATGTTACTCCAACTGTAGGCGTATGCCTGGGACCAGAGGCTGATTGGCCCGTTTAGTCTATCTAAAATGCCACATATCGGCCTCGTGAGATCCCAACCAGCAATGGTCGTGATGGATATAGTGATGCTATCTTTAAAGCCTTGCTTGGCGAAGACGAAAATAACGATCATATTTGTAAAGATTCCAAGAAAGGCCCGATAAAGGACAAAGTCAGGTTCACAACAACTTCTGTGAGTCTTCTTGTGCTTCGCTAACTAGAGGACTACTCGAATCTACTATAGGTGAATATTGAACTGTTGCAGTTACCATGTTTTTCCAGTCCATGAAAGTACAAATAAGGGTGGGGAACAGAATTTATAAAACTGAGTAGATTAACGTATATTCTTAATTTTCAAGGAGGGAAACATGGTTTAAATTTAAAAGAATCGAAAACTATTTTTGTGTGGCCATTTGAAAGGTTAAGTTAATAAATTGTTCCCATAATTGCATATTGAGCAGTCTTGCCAGATGTACACTGACCTGTACAATTATGAGAAATATTAAAATATTAGATGTAATTTTATCCCTCTGATAACAGCTCTTAAATCTGTTTCTCTGTGGTTAGCCATTTTCAAAGATTAATATCTTATGCTTCGTTTTCCCCCCTATCAGATTGAAAATGTTCAAATGCTGAAACTTATTTTGACATATGAAAGAATCATTTCCAACAAAAGTTGGAAAGCGTCATTGAATGATAACATTGTCCATTACAAACTTATGAGCTTTAATGTTGAAAGTACCTCCCATACAATTGTTGCTGGAACATTTGTTTTCAGAGAAGCAAATCAAAGTGGAGTACAAATATCAAAAGTTTGCAGTATGGTCATTTGCTGAGCTTACAGAGCAATTATAAAGGCAAATACAATGAGAAAAAAACCACAAAAAAAACACCTCATAAGAAGTCATCATGTATGCTATATTCTGATATTGACAGAAAAAATCTTTAAAATCATATGCTGTCACAGGGTTTCAGACGTTGTAAATTAAAAATTTTAAGATTCTGGTATTTTCCTTCCCTAGAGGGTGTCTCCAGGTAAATATTCTTTGATGAGTGTGAACAAAATGTCCAATCACTCTGTTCTGTATGACTACAGGTATTGGCAGGGTTGTGTTGACAGAATCATTGTGGAAATTAAAAAAATCCTTCAGTGTGTACATAGCAGTAAATTCAGGTAGTGAAAACTAATTACAGTCTAGGCATTCAGGTTGATCAAATCAATGGTTTTGACAAAAAAAAAAGGGAAGTAGCAGGCCTGAATTTATTATTAGATATATTATTAATTTACACCACCAGCTCTCTTCCTTCGGTCTCAAGTATTCTCATTTATTTCTCCCTGTCTCGCTGTTTTTGCCTACTCAACATCACACTGTTTTACTGAAATCACTGTTCCTCTCGTTCTATTCCTCTGTGTCGTCCCAGTGATGCTCAAAACTTCCTCAGCACCTCCACATAGTGGTCCATATTCTCAGTATGTCTTGGTCAACTAAGGAAAAAGCATTTTGCCAGGAGGCCTATTTCGCCAACAAATCATACACTGTAGGGCAAGCAAATTTTCAGAGAACAGCCCTCAGACAAGTGGTGAACTGAAGGGAGTGATCACAGCAAAAATCAGAGAAACCCACAAAGAGGAATGTGTTCGAGTAATTTGCAATTTTGTGCGACGTATGCAAGTTTGCCTCCAATGCCAAGGACGTCATTTGGAACATATTTTTGAATGACTATGACTTTCATTCAAAGCAACCAAGATAGCTGAAACTTTGCAGAATGAATATACACAAACTGAAGTTTAGGTCCAACAAATTTTGAGAAATTTGCTGGACCTTTGTAGGATTTAATAAAATTTGTATGGGTTCTGATTTTTTTTTTTTTTTAATCACCCTGTAGAAGGGTGCAACAGGAAGCACAACGTGTATTATATCCAACGAGATTTTACAGCACAACAGATGTAATCAAGTGAAGGTTTTCAGCTTAAAGCAAGATAAGCGCTGTTTTTGAATTCTGAAGATGAGTACCCGAACAGTATTTTCTGAGTGAGTTGTATGACCTGATTTAAACAATGCTCACCAAAATGCAATCTGTCCAGAGGTACAACAAACCATTCTTACGTTTTGCAAAACACATGTACATGTATTTGAAACAAGAATCTTGTTTTTCTTAAAATGAGAAAACTGCATTTATCTCACTTTACTGTCAAAGCCTTCAAGTATTTGTTGTCTCATGACAAGTATAGTGTTTTTGTTTTCTGTGTGTCTATCATCAGCTACCCCTTCTGTGAAGACGTTGCAGATGGAATCTCTTACATGAAGACTCGTGTCCCCTCCTGGTGTGATCGAGTCCTCCTCACTCACTCAGCCAAAGATATACTTAACCAGGTGGGAAAATATCATTGAGTATTCTGAAGATGCCAACATTTATTTTGCTTACTGGAAATGCTCTTGTAATATTTCTGTGATTTGAAAGAAATTGAAGTACTGTGAAAGAACTGGATGTTTGTTTTTGTCTTGCGCCTAGGGCAAATGATTTGGAAGTAACGGGGGGGCGATTTTGATCTATGGCTGTTTTTAACTATTTTCCTACTCAGATGCCAAAAAATTTTGTTTTCACAATCCCGAAAATTTAACCTGAAACAAAGATTTTGGTATCTTAGTCGGAAAATAGTTAAAAACTGCCATAGAGAGAGATCACCCAGCGCGACTTCCGACTCATTTGCCCTGGGCACAAGACATATGTGAGAACTATTTGTGATCATTACAGAGATTAATTTCTGCCATCAGTGGTACGCTTATCAAGCTGAGACAATATTCCTGGAGTCTGCCTTGTGCTGATGCTATTCATGATATATTTGCCTGCATGTAGATGTGAATGTGTCTTATATATTGTGTCTCATCAACTGTGATGGCATTTTCTTCTTATCTTATCTTTTGTTGTTTTATTTTTCCTTATCTACAGGATCCCTGTCATCCAGTTGTTTATGATTTGATTGGCAAAGATGTCTGCATGGGTGACCACAAGGTATGATTTTGTAGATGTGGAAAAAAAAACAAAAACAGTTTTTTTTAGTTCTAATTTTTTATTTGGGGAGGGAGAGGGGCGTCTGCTAAGAGTTATCTTACTTAGAGTTACTGATTCACAAATTAACTGGAAAGATAAAATTTCTGTTGTTGTGCTTATTGACTTTGTATATATGTGAACTGAGATCATTAAAAAAACAAAACAACAAAACCAGCATTTCTGTCAGTCAAAATTGTGAACAAGTATTGTGAACAAGTTAGTAAGTAGCGAAAGAGTAGTTTGTTAAATGTACATCTTAAAGGTCATTACCTTTGCAGGCAGGGCTTAATACCTGTATTTGAAAATTTAAGCAACTTTTCTGGCTGCGGTTTTATTTTACTTCTGTAAACTGCACTGTTGATTTCCCATGCATTTAAGACCATGGCCAGCTACTGTGTTTTGTCTCTTGATAGGTGACAATGAACTCATGAAAATCTTATTTTTTTTCTATTTTGTTTTCCAGTAAATTGCAAGATAAGTAGTCTATAACCATTTTCAGTGTAGATGGTGTTGATGATGATTAGATTATGTGAAGTTATATAATTTGCTAGACAAATTTGTGAGAATGGAATTTGATCTATGTCACTATTTCATCATCATGTTCTGTGTTTCACACCTGCAGCTATACAAAGGGCACATATTTATCTATTCTTCAAGTTTAGCATTGAGTGTTTGTAATCAGAACTGAGTAAGGTACAATAATAGTGTATATGAGAATGTGTAATATCGCCATAACTTATACAATTATTACATCTCAAGCAAATATGGCAGACAGATTGGCATTGACAGATTATCTTTTTTTCTGTAATGAAGTTATGCAGAAATGTTCTTCTTCTCAGTTTAATTGCGATGAGCAGCATCAGGCTACAAATCTAACACTTACATCCAAAACACCTTTCTCAGTTACATCAGTTCAGTCCAAGAGTTAAAACTGAAAAAACGCACCTGTGCTGAATCATGATTAAAATTTTGTTTGACTCATAACTTCTGTTGTTGTTGTTTTTAAATCGTGTTATGTAAATTGAAATATTTAGTTCATAAATTAACATATATTACACATTAAATAGTGGCTATGCTCCCATTTACTGATATTGTCAGCCGTTGATCATTGCATATTTTTTTGCTTTGTTCCATGTATATAGCGAAATGGCTGCTAAATGATTTAAATCCACCTTACAGTTTTTCCCCTCTTTTTTTCTTTGATCCCATCTCCAACAGCCAGCGTATTTGTTCGTTCACATGAAACCAGGAAAAGGTAACAATGACTTGGAAAAAGAATTGGTGCCGGAATCCCCCTCAGCCAAAACTGCATCTCTCCTTGAGCGCAAACGAACTTTATCTATAAACGGGGAAATGGTAGAGGATGTAGACTTTAATCGTCGCTATGTGGACTTATCTTTAGTAGATATTCATGATTTTGCTGTATTTGAAAAAGAAAATTATTTAATCCCAGAATTTAAGAATAGTATTAAGAGCAAAAAAGAGGGGAGTGCTGAAAGAGAAATGAACAATTCACCTGAAGCAAAACCCAAAGTTCTTAGAAACAGATCTTTCAAAGAAGTAGCTCGACAGGTGAGACAAATGGAGAAGGTTCTGCTTAAGTGGCCAAAACAGCGACCACGTAGTCGGCATCACAGCTCGTCCTCTGAAGATTGTGCATCTGAAGATTCTGAGAGGCTTAGTTCTAGCAGTAATGAAGGAGACACTATGCAAGGCTTAAGGCCCAGTAAAGTAAAACGAGGTCCTTCTCCTCTCACGATCTCACACGAGGCATCAGAAGCAACAGAAGACTATGGTAGCAAAAGAAATAAAAGGACAGACAAGGCAGATGTTGAAGATGTAATTGTTTCAAATGTTAAAAGTGATTTGGAAATGGTATCAAGGCAAGATGAGGCTCTTGAAGCACATAATGAGAAAGAGCTAATAGGACTGAAGGATCTCATTGATTCAAGTGAGGAAATGCAAAAGATAATCACCAGTGAGTTCTCTGTGTCACAAACAATCAATAACTTAGACAGTATGAATCAGCAAGATCTCGTCATTTCTGAAGCCAACAATAACAGAAATTCACCCTCATTCAAACTCAATAACAATCAAACTGATAATTCTAAGCACAACTCGGCTCTGACTTCAGATGTGAAATTAGAATTTAGGGAAAGTGAGGATAAAGTGAAGCGCGTTTGCACTCAAGCTGAGGCAGGATTGTCAGGTGGTTGTGGGGGAGATGGCGGTGGTGCAGAGGGTGTTATGTTGCTTGCTGAGCATGATGGTCATATGCATGTGGAGGCGACCACCAGTCGTCCTAGTTCCACCCGTAAGCTCAGCAGTCAGTCTGACGGGAAAGCCCAGCAGAGTGGGAAGGCTGATGCCACACCACCTTCCTCTTCTTCTGGATGTTGTAGCTGTGTTGTGCTGTAATCCTGACCCTCCCTTTCATCTATTGGTGTTGTTTCATGTGTAAGTCTGCACCCATTATTTCAGTCAGTGTAATCACTTATCAGTATCACATTATAAATGCAAGAATAGGATATTCGCTGTTGAAATTATATATGAAACGGAATGAATAATCCTAACATTTGCTGTCAAAATATTTTTTTTAAAAATAAAATCGATGCAAGCCCTCTCGTTACCTTACTTATCGTATTGATTGTAATGCACCTTTACAGAAAACAAATTAGTTCTTCACTGAAAGTAAAGGACATTTTATCCTTCATTCAATACTGTCAGATAAGGAACAGAGTACTTGCACTAAAACTGATCTTCTGTTTTGTCAGTAAATGTTAGAATTTTCATTTATTTTTTCATATTCACTTGGATTAAGATCTGTACATAGTAAATTTGTAATTAAATAAGTCAATTCATATCTTTTGTCGTCATCATCATTCAAGGATGTTTTATATTGAATCACTGATCTAAAAAAAAAACAACATGAGTTTAATTTGATAGACCTAATTCATCATGAAGGTATGTTTTCATTATTTCCCCTTATGAACTATGTGCCAAGGGTATAATGGTAATGTATACATTTGACTGTTTGCAGCACATGTTTCCCCACTAGGCACTTGCACATAAAGCCTATCACTGGGATTGGGAGGAATTTAAAGAACTGCTCAGTTCTAATTATCACAGTGGGCACAACTGATATATTGTAGATTTATTATGACAGAATTTCCAAACGGAAACTTTATAACACCACTAATGTCTACTGTCAATGCATTTAAAACTATGATTATGAAATTTCACTGGGCGTTTACACTTTGAATAGTAAAAAAATCCTAGAGGAATGTATTTAGTAAATAAATTACTCAATCAACAATTAACTAAACAACAAAGATAAAAAAAAAATTGACAAGTTATTACACTTATGCAAATTTTCCATAAAAGCAGGTCTTCCTACTTCAGATAGGTTATATTTCTGTTTTTTGTTGTTTAGTATCATTGGTTTCAGTGGAATCCCACAATGTTGTTGTGCACCTTATTCATTGTTATATCATAAAGTGTGTCATCACTTTTGATTTTTTGGAGGTATTATTGTGTTTCAGTTTGTCTGGTTTGTGTCCTTTTCCATGACTAGATCAATTCATTGTGCATTGGTTTCACCAGAATACATTTACTTCCTGATTTTTTTATTTTTTAAAAAAATTTTTGTCTTCAGTTTTAAATTTTACAGTTTTCATCTTTTATATATGATAGTGTCTAGGTGTTGTTCATGATATTATATTCTTCTCACTAGCTTTGGAAGTCATAGTTTTTAGATTCTATTTCGGGTAATGTGTGCGTGTATGTCTTTACATTATCACTGTTGGCTTTTGAAGTCACAGAGGTTCATATTTTTCATAAGTTTTCATTTGGATTGCTTTAGTCTTTTCTCTTACTGTGATGGCAGAAAATGGTTGCACACATTCCTGATTTTTTTTAGATGTCCGTTAATTTGCGTATAAAACAGCAGTTTTACCCCAGGTGATAGATGGATGTTTTCTTGTGCATGTTGTGTTTTGTGAGTTATTTGTAGTTTTCCATTTTGCTGTTTTCCTCTTTCCCGTTTCATTTTTCATTCATTTTTTCTCATCAGTGAAACATTGATTAGATCTAAGTACATCCTGTATTGTCAGTTGTCAGTGATGCTGCTTGTGGTTACACCAAGGAGTGTTTCTCTAAATATACATGACGGTGGCTCAGGGGACATTTTGTATAGGCAGTGACAAAACACTAAAGCATAATCTTCAAGAGTCAGACTTTGTTCCAGAATGTAATTCCATATTCACAAAAGTGCCTAAGAAAAAGGCAAAACATTTCACATGCGAAATTTGCCCCCTTTTTTTTAAGAAAGAAATATTTTCAGCAGTAAATGTATCATGTCTTTCATCCCTTTCAGTCATTTAGATACATATTGTGTATGTGGTGTATACAGTGATATGTGCCAATTCTGCATATTAAAGTGCCACAGATGTGCCATTTGCTTTTTTTTTTTCTTGTTTTAAATGTCCTTTATTACAACAGTGGTAAATGTTAGTCCGTCAATCATGTAATTTATGCAGAGTACATATATATATATCATGTACCATATAATGTGTAGTGAACATTTATGTCTTCCAGCAGTGTACAGTAATAATACAAAGCAAATGTAATACATAGCTGCTGAACTCTATTGAGCTAAGACTTTGAATTGATAATAAATCTGTTTTACTGTGATCCCAGTTATAATGATACATGGACTTTGAAATCAAATGTGGATCTTACAAATGATGATCTGTTATTGGATTGAAAAAATTCTAGACTGGCAAATCTAGATCAGCTGCAATTCAGTAGAAACCAAAACATTTATTAATTAAAATGTTATGACAAGACATGGCTTTTTAGAAAGGCAAATGTGCATACACCAAGGATTTTATCTCAGACAAAGATATGGTTCTGCTAGACGCCAAGTTTTTTAGTCCATTAAAAACAAACATTGAACTAAGTTCATATCCTGGAATAAATCAAAATAAATTCTTTAACCGCGTCATAGCTAATAGCAGTGCAAAGTACATCCAGAAAGTGGTCTGTCATGTACAGGACAATGTATATATAATCCAACCATGGTCAGCTTACTGACAACCATCCGATTTTCCTCTTTGGTCCAATGTTTCGTCTTCTGACCAGTGTGTCACACCTATCTGTAGAATCTTTTGGTGGACTCTGCATGCTGATGATAGGTAGATAACCTAGCGATGAGAACCCAAATCAGGCATATAGTCTGCAGTTCATGTCACAATTAGTAACATTGAATAACTGTCGATTGCCTGTAAATAGTTGGAAGGCAGGTATTGTCAGTGGGCAGGGCTGAGTTGGGGGGGGGGGGGGGGTTTAGCTGTGGATAGAATAGAGGAGAATGACTGTATCGCTGATGCTTATCACAGGACAGCAACATTTCCATAGCAGTAAAGAGTTAATGAGACAGTCACTAAATCTCTACCTGATGTGGCTATTGATGTGATGGAACATTAGGAAGTCTGATTGGCATACATTTCATATTTTTTTGTACTTGTTAGAATAAGTCTTTTTCACACATAGCTTCATGATAAAAGCTAACCTTGAAATGGAAGAGTTAGTTTTTGTAAGGAATATATCAAATGTATGGCCAACTCTAGATATTTAGTACTACTGGCACATGTGGCATGACATTATCAAAACAGTTGGAAGATATGATTTCTGCAACTGAAAAATATTTTATTGTCATTACAGCTGAGATTTAGGCCCCAAATCATTTTGCGTATGGCAATTCAGAACTTAATGTAGATTTGTTCCTCAAGGATTTGTCACTTTCAAAATCTGCCGAGTTTTGTCCAGTTTCAAGTGTGGAATTGGTATTTTTGTGGCAGTTAAAATAAAATCCATATTTTTCAAAAAGTAGCTCATATTCAGTTTCCCCCAGAGACTCTCGTCAGCTGTTACAAAAAAACACAAAGCAATAGATTTAGCTTTCTGGGTTGAGTTAAGTAAAGAAAATTGAGGGAAATATAAGTTTGCCCTTGTAATGTATGTGTGAAGGTGAGGGGAATGACATCTGGAAGGAAATAATTTCAGCTTTTGGAATGATCACTGACTGGTTGAAAACAAAAAAGACACAACATTGATAAATATGGTAATTCACAGTATGTGTAGAGAAACAATAAGTAAATAAATGAATGAATGACTGAACGAACCAATCATTCAGTCAATCAACCAATCAGTCAGTCAGTCACTCACTCAATCAGTCAATCAATCAAAAGACAGACCTGATAAATGATGTGATTTTACAACATATAAGATTTGTTAGAGGTCAGTTTTATTTCAGAGAAAAAAAAATAATTACAAAAATGTTTCTTTCAGCCATTATGAAGAAAAGTGAGAAATCTAATGATTAAGTTAGGATTATGCAAAAGAGATAAAGACAAGCTATATATTTATACATTTAACATAATGGGTTAATTTTATTTGTAAAAGAAGACAATAGTCAGCACAAATTGTCTGAACACTTAATTCCCCAAATTTCTGTGTTTTAATGTTGTACTTGTTTTATTTTTTTTTGTATGATAAATGAATTTCGGGATTTTTCTCATGGATCATTGAACATGTCTTCCATATTTCATTGTCTACCATTTTAGCAACAATGTACTAAGAAATATTCTTAATGCGAACTTAATCGTTTAATAGATGGCCAGAAGTTTACACTACAAAGCAGTCCAGTATATGAGGTATATGAGGTAGCTTATTGATAAAATGCCGAGTTATACCTGATAATCTAGTCCTAGATGATAAACGTGCCCAGCATTCCAAATACCTTTTTTCTTTATTTTTTGTACAGGATCCTTTAATTAATGTGTCCTATTTATTTGCAGCCCCCACTCCAAAGGCTGAACTATCTGCCCTCCCAGGCACCGGTGATATCATCATTCCCAGCACACAAGTCAAGATCTCAGAGGTGGACACCACCAGATACATCCACATCCAGCAAGGTGAAAGCTCCACCCGTGTGTTCAGAGAAACCTCAGTATGACGTACCACCTCAACAAGCAGTTTCTTCATTTTTGGGGTTTTGTTTTTGCAAGAAAATTCATTTCTGTTATCATATTTTTTTTTATTATAATAGTGGCAGATACCTACTCATTTGACCAAAAGTTATAATAATGTATATATATTAAATTGAAACTTACATTGCAGATTTGCATTTCATTATGGAAATTCCATTGAAGGAAAACAATTTAAAATAAAACCAAAACAGCTCCCTCTTTTGGGGTTTATTTATTTTCACATATTGTGATACATAATTGAATGTAACATTGATTCCTTTCGTATTTTTAAGTCCATCAAACATGGAAACACTGTAATGTTTTAACATATGACCAGATTTTGAGTAAAATATTGAAATAAAAAAAACAAGCCAATTTTTCATTTTGAAGGAGAATATTTAGTTGTGCAATTTGATTTTTTTGTTGGTATTTATGCCCCTCATACTTCTCATGAGTCCAGAGGTGTACAAATATTGTCATCTGGTACATACAGTGGTTGGTCTGTGGTGGGTGTTCAGTGAATGGAAAACCAAAGAAGTGGGAGTGCTGAAGATAGCACTGACCAGCATCTAATTTATCCAACTATTATCAGCACAAATCTTCCCTATGATATGTTATATAAGTGGTGATTTTGTCACCAGAAGTGTGGGCTGTACAGTTCTGTTATATTATGTGCTGCATTACTGTAGCACAACTGTAGCATACAACAGCATGTCTGGAAAATGATCACCATTTTCCATTCTAAAACTAGGTGGAAGACAGGACATCAGCCCAGCAGTGCTGGGAAATTCAATCTGTTCTTCTGATGACAGGGCACAGCAGTGTTATTTTAAACCTTCTAAACAAAAACAAAAAAAACAACAAACAGCAAAATGGTGGTTACTGTAGATTGTGTGCATAATGAGAATTGTGGGAGAATTTGTCATGCCAAACTCGTGCCGTCACAGCCAATTATAGTTGTTTTGTTCTGCACATTGATGCATGTATATGAAAGCATCCTTTCTTGACAGGCCATCTCATGAAAATGAAAATGTGTATTTGTTTTGCAGTCATCGTGTTATTTCTGTTCTTTTTGTACATGTAATAATGTTAATAGTTTCATCCATAACCAGAAATCTGATAGAACTGAAAAGTGACAGTTGGAAGATGGATGGAGTGGGATTGCAAATTATCATCAAAAAACACCTGTCTTTGTTTGTCAAATGTTTTTGTTGTGTTTTTTCCTTCTTAGAAAGATGAAAATCAAACTGAAATATTTATGCTTTTCTTTTTTCTTTTCTTTTTTTTTTTTAAAGTCAGTTTGGTAGTGCTGATTCAAGCGATAAATTTCTATGAGATCTTTCTTTAAAATATCAGAAATCTCTGTTGAAAGTGATTTTTCACTGTCTGATACAGGAAAATGAAATATGGCTCATAATGTTCTATGAGCAAAGTTTATTGCTTGGTATGGGTATTTTCTCTTTCCTTAGCACAACAGCGACTCAGCTGAGGTCTGTGTTGTCACTGGAATGCTATTTTTCCATTCTTTTTTCACATTACATCAGAGGCTGTCAGAAATAGCTTTGTGATTTAATTTCAGCTTTAGCTGAAGTGAAACAGTGTCATTATCACAGATCTAGTAAATAATTTCTGCAGTATAATTTTATATTGAAATTACAAGTAATTTTACAACCTTAGTGCCTGATTATTCTATCTGTACATTTTATGGAAATGAGAAATCACCTCATTTCGTTTTATAGGTTGCAGAAGTCTTCCTTATCCCCATTTATACCACTATAAGCATATTTCTTATAAAGAATGACTACTGTCAGTATATTCTTTTTTTAAATAAATTTTTTTTAAAAAAGTTATTTCTGTCCCCTCTCTTTAAACTGTTTAGCAATGTCTACCCAGTGCTTGTTTATTCTTTGGAATGTGATTCATTACTTTGGATATAGATTATACAAACACTAAAACACTGACTTTGCATTGGTAGTGTGATAAGTTAGCATACTGATTACAGTGATGAAGGGAAATACATCAAAATTGATAGCACAGAAAGGTAGCTTTTGGGTCTCTCTTCATTCATAGAAAAAATCTTTAAAAATCATAAAATAGGAGATAGAATAAACAAGTACTGAGGTCGTAGTTTTTAAATCACCAAGAACAGGCCAGTGCTGAATAGTACTAGGCTTGCCATAGCTGAGTTATTTATATGTATAAATATTTTTTTTTACAAACTTAATTGCCAATGAAATTATGGAAAATAAAAACCTTAAAAAATATTCAAGTAGTACCTTGAGAAAGTAGAAGATATTTGTTGACATCATTTAAACAGAGACATGTTTTGTATATTGATTTGGAATATAGAGACAAGGATTTCAGTCCAGATCCACATTGTCTTCACTTCAATTTCCTAAAGTTTGACAGTCCAGGTGCATGATTTTTTTCGTTCATAATGTCTGTCAAATCCTCTCTGTCTTGTACTGGTTTTCTGTGGCACTGATAAGCCATTGTCCTGTGCAGTACATTATATTTGTTTTGGACATTTTGAAATTTTAATCACACTTTGTCTTTGTTGAATGTTGTTATTTTTTGTTTTGTTGTTATTGAAATATTTTATGAATGAAGTTTAACACAGATATACTCATATATAGATTTTATGTGAGATCCATCTATTGATACTTTTATGAGAAAGTTGGCCTAAGAACTGTTCAGGAGATAAAGACCAATTGAGGAATGAAAATGCATACAGGGCGAAGTCAATTTTTTTCATTTCCTTTTTAATGCTTTCTGCAATGTTTGCAAAATTAGTCCTGTGCTGCATTTTCCTTTCTTGTCCAAGAAGAGTAGAACTGAAATGTAAATGAAAATACTTCGAAAGTCGTAGTTTCATTGACCTCAAAATACAGGAGATATAATTTTAACTCTATTTGTTTTTGTTTTTTTTCGAAGCAAATCGTTCACTTAGCTCAGCTTGCATTTCCACCCCATTAACACATTACTGTTCAGTGAAGTTAGGTGGAGCAGGGAAAGCACAGTATGTATTTAGCCTAGGATGGATGTAACATTTAGTGTAGTGGATACATAGGCCTACATTTTTCACAGGGAGTTTGTTATATGTATTTTGCATATATTTGTTTCATTTTTTTTTTAAAAATGCATTCTTCCAGGTGAAAGAACTGTTGTCGAATGGCATGTGAAATTGATCTGATTCATTTGTCTCTTTACCTCAACATGTGATTTATGTTTAAAATGTATCTGAAACTTGGTCCTCATTTCTTCAAGATTTTGGTGATGAGCTTTGTCAGTTGAAGGATACATTGAGTAACCTTACATAAAATGTAATATATTTATTTTGTTGCATGGACTGAAGCATAATATTCTTTTAACTGTGCAATTTCATTGAATTCCTCCACAAAGTTATTCCTTCCTAATCCAGTCAGATGGCTACTGAACTATTATTCATACAGCGACGAATGTACTTCTCTTGAGTGCAGGTGTTTTTGGGTTCAGTTAAGAGGTGGCCATAACATACAACAGAACTTTGCAGAAAAGTAAGTGTACAGGTGATACTAGCAATATCGGTCAGTACCTTGTATTTTTCTTGATGTCAGTGGATATATTATAGGCAGTTATCTTTTGATAAAGAAAGAAGGAAATGGTAATATTTTTCTTTTCGCTTACCTGAAATCATGATTTCAGAAAATTTTCATTTTCAATTTTTTTTTGGGTTTTGGTTTTAAATAGGATTTTTTAAATGTTTTATTTTATTATTTTAAAATTTTTTTACTACATGTATTAGAAGAAAAAAAACTTTTTGTGGGGGGAAGGGAGCGCTTTGTCTTCAGATTTCATGGTGTTACTATTTACAGATATTCAGATGATTCTGCGACTTTTACTGTTTTTTTTCTTTCTTGCCTTTGATGCATGCCATAGTAATACAACCATATTTTGTTGAAATAGTTGACTTGTTAACTTCACACCCTTGACTTTTAAGTATTGCAAGAAGTGAGATTTAGATACACCAGGATATATTTATATAAATTTGATTCATAAAATCAGAATTTTATGCTGAAAATGTAGATATTAATAGATACTCAGATTGACATGTAAAGGAAAAAAAGAAATATATAATTTAAATATAAGGAGGAAGAAGAGATCAAGATGAGTGAATTCCATTGCTGGAATTATTCTACATTCTCTCAATTCCTGCATACAGAAAAGCAGATCTATAGCAGTTACCAACAGAGATTGATTTAGAAAGTGGATCGTTCACTATAAGAGGGTCACTGAAAACAGCTCAAGTATTAACGGTTTGTATGATGATATTAACCCTCTGAGCCCATTACACCGATATATCGGTGTAGGCCATCCTTTACTAGATCCTGTAACACTGATATATTGGTGTGCAGGAAATCTCCTTGGATAAATAGGTTTTTTTCCCACATGTTCTATAAATAGTTATGCTAATATCTGCACCCGTGAATGGGTGTGTTTGAAGCAGTTTTGGTGAAAAATGAAGCGACTTTTTGACCCACCGAGCACCTCAGTGAATTTCAGGAAACGTCTCACATTTCAGGAAGTCTTAGGAAGATGACAGTGAACAAGAATTGGAGTTATCTTACCCTGAAAGTGATTTAAAAGAGGAACTAAATCTAGATTTAGATAAAGTGGTTCAAATAATGTTGATGGAAACAACAGTGACAGCAGTAACCAGTAAAATATAGCTGAGAGACTAGATCTAAATGTTGATGCTGATGGTAGTGCCATACTGCCCACTGCAGCTAAACATAGGTGTAAGACTACAGTTCATAATTCTTGTTGGCAGGATTGACATCTAAAAACGGATACTGGAGATAAGGCAGACAAAATGTATAAAAAAATTTGTCTGGGTTAGACGTGCTTTTTTTTTCTTTTTATTTGTTTTTGTTGAATTTTTGGTTCAGTTGTTATTTTGTCCAGGGGCCCAGGGTTAGAGCTTTGTATGGCCAGGGGGCCCAGGGTTCACGTTGAAACATGGCAGTTTATGTTATAAGGCGATACATTATGAGTATCATGTTACCACATTGTTTGCTATTTGGAAGGTAATTCCAGTGCAGAGTATATTGAGGGAATCTTTGAGCAGATCTACTTCTTGTGGTGTAAAGTTAATACAATTGTGAGGTTATCATAGGTCAGGAATAGGAATTGCTTAAACAGTTACTTGATTTTCAAACTTCACCTCATGGAGTTCGATTGTTGCAGAGTGGTACACAAGTGTTTATTTTGGAAAGCATTCATTTATGTATTTAAATTTCTTCTATTTTATTATTATTTTTTTTTCACTTGTGAATAACATAAGAGGGACTCATATTTCAATTATCAGTATTACTCTTCATGACTAAATTTTATCCCCATTAAACCTGTCATAAATTGACTCCTTTATGTTCCTATGGACATGCCATCAAGATAACACAGAAAAGTGGCCACATTATGCTTGATATGATACATCAGTAGTTTTGATTAGTATGTAGTTGCAAATTGACATCACCTCAGTTGTAATATATATATATATTCCAATTTTATTTTTTGCTTTTTTTTTTTTGGTACAGTTGTTTCAACTCAACAGATGTATTGAATGCATTGTTTTTTTAATTTTTTTTTTATTAAACTATGTTTGCGTTTATATTATGTCTTATTTAATTCAACCTATGACTTATTTTTTGTTCTTTTTCTCTTTTTTAAAGAAATTTGTGACCTGGCAGCGTGATTTTAAGTCCATGTGATTTTGTACATATGAGTGTATTATTTTTTCCTCTTTTTTTTTTTTTGATGTTGCATTTTGTTCACCACAAATGTGCAATAACGTGGATGATTATGTGAAACGAAGTAATTCAGCCAATGTACATCCTTTTCCACTTTTACACTGTCACAATATTTTATCTTTGTAAAGTTGCATCATTCACACTGTTTAATAATACGATATATTACTTGCAGTTCTCTCCCAGCTAGTGCTTTGAGGACGCTTTAAAATCAGTTTTCAGCAAAGTAAGCAGCAGAAACATGATACAGATAATATAATGTATGTTTAGGTAGTAGATTTATTTGCATTTATTCATTCAATTGATATTTAAATTTAGTGGACATATATAATCACTGAGGGCTGCAGATACATGGTTTGGAATCTGTCATATCATGAGAATTGCTACTCTGATGAGCTGTGTCTACTTAACATGAATAGTGAGATCATTAATTTGTTGGCTTAAAGTGTAGCACTTCAGCAGACGAAATTACACATAAACATGTACACAGAGTTAGTCACTTATGTTTATGTGTCTTTATGAATATGTAACAAAACAAAGGAAGAGATAGTACGGGAGCTGAATTTCAACCTGCTCATAAGTTGATATTCATGTTTGACTTATAAAAAAAAAAAAAAAAAAAGCACATTGCTCAACCTTATCACCAACAGACACTGTGTCTATATATAGATATATATGCATTCACAAAACACAGTATTGAATACGCTGGACAATAAAACAAATAAGAGCACTTCATTCAGAAAACATTTGACGTATTTTATGTGTTTCATTTTTACCTACATTTTGAGCCAGGAGTTACATAATACTACTGTTTTAGGCTTGCCATATTTCTCCGAATGAAGTTTTGGTTCATTTTGTAAAGCTGTAGAGGGTACCTCCATCTTAATTTATTTGATTCAGTTCATCAGATTTGATGCAAAAAAGCCACTTCGCATTATATTTTTCTCAAAAAGGCAGAGTAAACTGTGATGGCATCTTGTATTTTGGAGGTAATAATTTCTGTGACGAGATGTGTTTTTGAATGCTAACAAAGGAATAGACTTATTGTTTTCTATACATGTTTGCCTAGCAGTAGCGCTATATTTATTGTGATGTCTTTTGAGAATTAGTATGTTACTTAGTCCTCATTCTTTAGTTTATGACTCAGTGTCACAGAAACTAGGGAAATGTTTCTCAAGATTTGATCTCATTACTGCATGCTATGGTGTAGTAGATTTGTAGCAAGGTTTACAAATAACTATCTCTCAAGTTAGAGGATATCATCCATAGTGAAAATAATAATGGAATTTAAATAGAACGATTTATATTATACAGCATTTCATAGATTGTGCTAGAATGGCAAGATATATATTTAATAAATTTTCTGAAGTCTTTTGAAAAATTCAAATTGAGCCAGATCAGATTTACATAAGGCTATATGTGTATGTAAATTAAGTTCTTCTCTATCCTTACTGGGTCACTGTAAATTATCTTGGTTTGGAAGGAAAATTTATGTGAAATGTACATAAATTGTTTTCTATCTTGTTGTGTCAGTGCAGATGATCTGGTTATTTATCATTTTTAACTTTATTGCACTGAAAGGAAAAATCTATGTTATGTGTGACAGTTTCAAGCATAATACTCATATAATATATGTGTGATCACTCCATAAATGCCATGGAAAAGTGAATATCAGGGTACCTTAGCCGCACATGCAGTATTCAATATGTATTGTGTCATAGTAAAAAAATATAATTGTATCAGAGAAATATAAAGGCCCTACTGGTAGTGCTCGCAAGTCTGGTTGCCTTGACGAACATTGTTGATCGCTTGTGAGGTGGGCAAAGAAACCCTTGCACAAATTGCCATTAGTTGATTATAATATAACTGCCTCCTCTGGCAGATAGTAGTGCATATTTCCAGGATTTCTATCATTTAATAATTATAGAAAGTAATTTTCATTATGTGAATCTCTCTGTTTGTCTCCACAAACCATTGCACTGTCTCGTGGGTGAAATTCTACAAGTGATTTTATATATATTTGTGTGTGTATATGTATGTGTGTGAAGAGAGAGAAAGAAACTTGCATGCATCATTTTGTCACTTAAGGTCTGATGATTTCACTTTCATTTCAAAGTCTTGCAATCTCTGGTAATACAACTTGCTCATTTCTTATTTCATGAAATCTTCATGAGATGCTGATCCAGTAGTTGTTAATTAACACAAAGTTTTCTGTGACTCAGTATAACTACTAGATAAGATGTGTTAGGCATTCCCTGACAAATGTAGGGTATACGTCACAATGGCAGGAACTGATTACCAATTATTCACAGTTAATTAATTATTTCTCTTCATTTTTATGGAGCATAAGGCCTCAGCAGTAGTCTCTCACGTTCTTCAATGTCTGATGATTTCAACAGCCTCTCATGGTAGGTTGGTACTTGAGTTTTATGTGCAAACTCCACATTCAAGTCTGTTTAGAGCACTCATGTTTTCTCTGTATGTAGAGGTCTGTATGCAGACTCCACATTCAAATCTGTTTAGAGCACTTCTGTTTCCTTTGTATGCAGAGTCCAGCTCCAGATCTGCTTAGAGTGCTCATGCCTCCTTTTCCCATATGGGCTCCAGTCAAGAGGCCTGTAGAATGACATTTGTAAAATCTCTTTCCACAGTGTTTGTCCGATGCCACACCAGTTTCTTCTTTTGATGTGTACTGGTATAGGTTCAACTATGTACAGGCTAGTACAGCCTAATCATTATTATGAACGGCCTCAGGACCTTACAGCTGCAAGGCAAGGACTATTTACAGACTGGTCTTGATGTCTTCAAATATTCTTCATTAACCTGGGCAGGACCCAATCATCTTAACATAATTCTCTTATAAATTTTGCCCACCTAATGATATCTCAGTGAGAAATTAATGTAAAGGTTTTAATATGATCCTTTGAAAGCTGTGTTTTTTTTCAGCTGAAGTAATGCATACGATGCATCAGTCAGTGTTAATAATGAGTAATAACCTGTATAAAGAAAGAATGTTTTCTTCTTCAAAACCCTGAAGGGATTTTTAAGCACATTTCATTTACTCCCACCATCTTTTTAGAAAATTAACAGCAGTGTCATACAGAATCTTCCCTAAAATAATGGAAAATTTCCTTTGTGATTATTAGATGGGTTTCTTCTGAATATTTACAGTTTAATATGTCTTTTTTATTTTTTAGGTTATTGTTATTTGAATTACTAGACGAGAACCCATTGGCCTCGTGGGAGATTTTTTTTTTTGTTACATATATAGGTCAAACTGATACTGCCCTGCAATTTAATGTGTATTGCAGGCGTGCACACCTCGCTGTTGGCATTTTGGATGATTGGACTGAGTGTTACTTAAAGAGAATATGTTTGGTGTTTTGAACACGTCATTCTATCGAACATATAGTTTGGATCAAACACTCACATGAGTTTATTATTCAGTTGCATTTTTAGAATAACGTCAGATATACTATATAGAAAGTTTTTTTCAGCTTTATATAAGTAGAAACACAGATCTTTTATGCAACAATGTTGTGTATCCACATTCGGTAGTTTTTGAGTACATAAGCCCTTTATGGGTTTTGTTGCAGATTTATAGTATAGATAATTTGAAAAAAATATATATATATATATATACATGTATAGAGCAAAGGGGAGTGGTGGGGGGGCATTGATATTATCTTTTTTTCTTTTTTTTAAAATAAAATTGCTAATTTTGCTTATGGGCTTCACAGTTTATTAATGATTTTAAAACCAGATACTATACCTATATCTGTCTCCTTTCTTGATTACTTTTTGAGCAGTTATACTAATCATCATAATCATTACTTCACCAGTTGGTATGTTTGTAGATTGATGGAATAAGTTGATCATGATTTATATTAGAAGCATTGTACATTTCCCAGCTCCCTATTTTTTAATTTTATTTTTTTAATCAGTTGTTGATGCATTTGTTTCCACTCAAATCTTCTTTTTGAACTCATGATAGCATTTTCAGTTTGTCTTCAGCATTAGTTGATCTAATGCAAATTTTTTTATTTGATCAGGTATGTCCATGTACAAGTACTGTGAACTTGGTTATTATGCAATCTTATAATATATATTGGGCCAGAGACTGATTTAAACTTGGAACTGAAGGGCATGAAATGGCAAAGATGATCTTGAAAGGATAAGTAAGATTGTTCAGGGAGTGCTGAACATGACAGCATTGTTTGTTTTGAATGCTGAAACTTATTCTGGTGTGCATTGTTAGCAGGAAACGATGAAGTTTGGTCACAGTAAGTATTTTTTGTTTCAATTACAAATACATATAGAATAAAAGTGATGGGCTGTCATAGAAAAAGGGTTGAAAAATTTAATTCTGTTCTGATTATGACTTACAAAAACTTTTTTATTCAGCAAATGATAAAGAGTTCAGTAAGTAGATAATGCAGCGGCATTGAAATGACTGTATTTCTCTTCTAGACAGTAATGATCCATTTTTTAAAAAATTTAAAATTAAAGAAGAATATCTTGTCAGCGTCAGGGTCTTAACATGAAGTAAGTGTTTAGGTGGGCATGAATATCTTATGACAAGTTTATATTGCTTGGTTTATTCTCCTTTGGAGTAATAAAGAAAACAAAAACAGTCATGATTTTACATTGAAAGAGTGACTGGTTTCTTCAGAAAGGTTTGATGTATGAAGAAGTGTGGCTTTGTGAGGATCGAGAGTGTGATCAAAGGGCCCTGTTAGTAAACATAGTGTATACCTGTAGATTATACATTGATATTTTGTTTGTATTTTTATGACTGTTTTCATTTTGAAATAACAATATTATTACATATTATTATTATTATTATAATCAAAGTCCCTTTCTTGAATACCTTTTGTTTGAATATTTTCACAATTGATAATGATTTTTTAATAAAACTGCCCTTTTTGTGATGTCCATTATTTGAGAGTTAGAGTTGTCATTTTGTTCCCTCAGACTGTTTTATATTCTGTCTGCTTATCTGTCAGTCTGTGTCTGTTGGTCTTCCTATTTGTCTGTCTATTTGTCATCTATCCATCTAGTTGCATGACTGGTTGTCTGTTTACTTTATATGTCTGTTTATCACTTTCTGTCAACAGTTGGCAAAAGGAAGCTAGTGATTTTATTATTTTTTTTAGCATGTATGCAGCCTGACAATCTTAAAAGAAAGCGTGTCTTTTAAGTGAGTACCCAGTTTGGGCAGAAGACATTTTTAGAAAAAATTTGCGCCGCTGCCTACTCTTCATGCAATTTTTAACTGCCAGGAATTCTTGAACGTGTGTAACTTATAAAAAGAACTTCGCGAATATTTTCACTGTTAGGTGAGAAGGCTAGATATTGGGTCTTCCTACAGAAAGAAATCAAGGAATCATTAAAAAAAAAATAGCTGCTGAAATAAAGATGCTTCTAACCCTGCCCATTCAGAAAGTGGGATGAGAACTCACGACACTTTCATTGAGGGAAAAAACCCATCTGAACCAAGATTTTAAGAGTTTCATTTTCTGCATTCTAATAAACGTTGATCGTGGCTCTACATATATAGACACAGTTAGATAGATAGATAGATAGATAGATAGATAGATAGATAGATAGATAGATAGATAGATAGATAGATAGA
>JBCEWB010000001.1:8917641-8946714 GCA_039654565.1 Peronia peronii
TGACACATCACGACGGTTCGGTCCACAAGGTACACCAGGCGGTTTCGAGCAAATGGGGCAGAAAGGTCAAGAGGGGGTCAAATGGTTGAATTTTGGATTTTTGCACCAACCTATTCTTTAAGCATTACTGCATTATGTAAACATATCAAAACATTGAATTAAACTTGAAAACTAGGTAAAAATCACTTTTAAAAGTGTAGGGTCTGTTTGCTAAGGAGATATAACGCAAAACTTTGAAAGCGAATTTCTCAGAATTTTGATTTCTTTCAACAACTGCGTGCAATAGCTTTAGATGCTTATAACTCCATCAAATAATGCCATTGAGCAATGAAACTGGTGTCAAAGATAGCTGAGAGATTACTCTTTCACACTGTATCAATAATTCAGTTTGCTAAAAATGTTCCTTGTGGACTGAACCGTCATGATGCATCACATATGTATATTCACTCAGCCCAATATAGAGATATATACAGTGGGAACCATTTATACCAGGACCACTTGTAACAGGAAATAGCTTAGAATAGGAGCATCGCTAATCCCTATATCCACTCCTACTTTGGCATTAGTAAAATATTATTGTGTATAGCAGTAGTCTGTGTCAGTCAAATCGCTTATAACAGGATACATGTAGTGCCAGGCAGTACTCCGAAACTGCACGAATTTTAATTGGGTCAAGTACAGAGGGCTTGACAGCTATTGTTTCATCTGCTTTGTTCCCTGGATGTACGGTGGGTTGGGGGGGGGGGGGGGGCATGAGTGGGGGGCAATGAAATCAGTCAAGTGACTTGGGGGAGGAGAGAGGTAAGTTTCATTAATAATTCATAACAATAGACCAAACAGGCTGAGGTGGTAGTTCCACATGGAGAAAGAAAGGACCCACACATGTGTAGTGTAGCACTTAACGTTAGGTGAGATAGACATTATATGTAGATTTACATGTATTTCTTACCATTCACTGACCACTTGGTCCAGTTAACCAATCAACAGAAATGAATACTGATAAGTGCATTTGCATTTGTTGACATTTTTGTGAAGTTGATATCACATTGTGCTTCCATTGTTGTATGCCGTGGATCAAGCGAAATTTATTTGTGTTGCAATCACTTTGATAGCTTTGCTATTCCACATACCACCATAGAGATTATTGCCTTTCACATCAGCACCATGACAATGCATGCAAGAAATTGTGCATAAAAGGGCTGGTACAATTGGAGGAGGGGAGCAGATGGATAAGATAATATGATACCCTTGATCTTTCAGTGCACATAAGCTACGTTACTCTCGGCACTGTGTTGGGGACAGAGATGAGCGAGAATCTTGCACGAGGCCAATAAAGTGTCATTATGTTAGATATCCACCTGGCTAAAATTAAAATTACTCTAGCTAAGACTTTTGAGTATATGTATTGCATGTAGTACAATACTTGTATACATTTTGGCCTTCTCAACTATTATATGGCATGTTATCGTCATTACTATAGTCTTTGCTGAATCACGCAAAAGTAGAGGAATTCATAAAGGGAGACTATCCTTAAAAAAAATTATCTCCAGTCCTGTAATCAGGTAAATAGCTAGCATTTTTTCCTCTCTAATTCATTGTTATCGGTTGTAACAGGAAATCATTTATAACAGGACTTTTCTTTGGTCCAAGCAATCCTGTTTTATCAGGTTTCCACTATATACATACATATATATATATATCCATATTATAAAATTGCAAGAAAACCCACAATAGGCTTATGTACTCCAAAACTACTGAATGGATCCATCTGAAATTTGGCACACAGCATTGTTGCATGTGGATCTGTGTTTCTATGTACATAAACCCCAAAACAGCTTATTATCTTTGACGTTTTTCTACAAATGCGGTAATAATTGAATAATAAACTCGCGAGGGTGCTTGATCCGAATTGCACATTTGATAGAATGACACGTTCAAAACATGTTCTCTCTGAATAACATTCAGTTTAATCATCCAAAATACCAACATCGAGGTGCGCATGCTTTGCCATACACTTTAAATAGTAGGACAGTAGGCTACACTTTGCCAGAAACTTAAAGTCGCAGGGCTATATTTAAAAAATCTCCCACGGAGGCTGTGGGTTTTCCTCTAGTATACTATTAATCTGCAACAAAACCCACATTAGGCATATGGACTCGAAAATTGCTGAATGGATCCATATGAAATTTTTCATACAACAATGTTGCATATGGATCTATGTTTCCATGTACATAAACCCGAAAAAAGCTTATGATTTGTAATAATTGAATAATAAACTCACAAGGGTGCTTGATCTGAATTGTACGTTCGATAGTATGATGCGTTCAAAAAACTTTTCTTTGAGTAACATTCATTTTAATCAACATCGAGGTGCGTATGCTTTGCCATATGCTTTAAGTCGCAGGGCCATATATATATATTATAACATATATATGTTATAAGGTATGTGAAACACAAGAACACAGACTGTCAACAATTTTCAAACTTTGAATGAAATGGAACTGAGCACTTGCAGTGGAGATCATACCTTTGAGGAGAATCTCAGCATGACATGTAGAATTTACCAATGAAGCGATCATGGTCAGGTATCAGAGTGTTTGCCTTTTGCTAAAATTATGGTGAGGATTTGATTTCATGAGGAATAAAGCTAAAATGAAACTCATAATTCCAGAGATTCATTTTTCCCCTGACATCTAGCCTTGTCAAATAGGGTGAAACAACAGAAGTCTCAAATGTGTGTTTACAAGTCCAGACAAGCATTAAGTCTTAAATTATTTGATGGGGAAATCAGAGACACCGTCTGTGCCAATGGCTAAAAATATTCTCTGTTCCAGCTGATATTTTTTTCTCTCATTAGACAAATACACATCTTCATTTCTTAGACAAGATAACTCTCGGGTCAAAAGATTATACATACATACTTAGAAAAAAAATGAAACTTATCTGAATTTTGAATCACCAGTACCTTAGCATTCAACCTAATCTCTGACAAATAAAAATTATAATGGCTGAGGAACTGTTGCCTTGTTTTTACAGTGTATTTCCCAGAATAGTACATACATGTATTTATTTATTTAGTTGTTTTTACTTTTTTTGTGCTTTTCAACAAATTTTTTCAGCTTGACTGTTGGTTTGTGGCCAGTTTGGGGATTCTATACACCCTTCATCTTGCTGTCATTAGGCATGGGAATTGTTGTGCTCGTGGCGATGATTGGGTGAATGCATCCACATGTAGAACAATAGTAGGAGACAACCATGCATTTATCATTTTGATCATGCTCAACTTCACTGCTGGATAATTTGCTTTTTCTCATTGGTCTTATTTTATGCCTGTTTTGGAAACTTTCTTTTGATGAAAGGAAGATGTAACACATATACAGGAATTATATTTTTTCAGCCATATTCTCATATACTCCCAGCGCGTATATATTTGATATTGGAAGAAGCACATTTATTTTTTTATTCCTACAAATGTCATACAGCACTCTTTACTCAGCTCAATCCTTGATAGCTAGACTCTCCAGTTTATTCCACTTTCTTTATGATTTCTGCTAGTTCTTCTCTTTATTCTTTTTTTTTTTTTTAAAAACATAATCACCTTGACTAGCTGTGTAGGTCTCATCCTGCTGGGCACAGCATACCGTTGTACAAGAACCATAACTATAAACACAGCATTGGGTACCTATTTTGTTGTCTATACCACCACATGCCAGTTATGTGGTCATAAAGAGAGAGAGAGATGTTGTTCGTCCGTCGTAATGACGAGGACCATCTTGTCATCTTCTTCTAGGAGGTTTAGGGTCTTTTGGTCTGTGGATACGAGAGCGAGATAGAGAGAGAGAAATCTACATGGACATTTGTAATAAAAATGTATGTGTGCAGGGAGAGAGGGATGTGACATATCAATAGCTTATCAAAGATGAGGAAGGGAGGATGGCTACTGCGCCATTTTTCCATTTTGATGAAAGATTTTGAAGGGACGAGAAAAAAAAAATGATTTTAAACATCGAGACTTAGGTTCAGATCTGCTTAATTAGTATGGCATTTGATGAAGTCCAGTCACTTAAGCATCTTGATCAAGGAAGAAGACAATAAACAGAAATTTTGTGAAGATCATGTATCACACGTATCCCCCCAAATGGATGATTTTGAAAAACTTCTGTATATATTAAAGACAAGAACAGTATGCCTCATCTGTGACTTCATCGAGCCTCAGCCTGAAAACACTTAAAATTCAGGGGCATTAAGTCTTAATTACCGTCGGTGCATTGTGTTAGTACCTTCTGATCAATTTGAGCTTGACACCAAATCAGACTGACCAAATTTTCTTTCCCCATGTGAGTTCAAGCTGTCCGTGGAGTATCTTTTCATTAAATCATTTTTGTTCATGTAAGACTTGTCTTTCATTTTAAATCACAGATGTTCTTTAAAGCTTCCATTGTTCACATGACACAATGGGTTGTTTGTTTATTTTTTTTAAACGATAAGCAATTGGTTTCATCATGTATGATTTCATCTCCATTATCAGCGATTGGAAATAAACCCAGATTATGCTTTTTTTTTGTTTTTTGTTTATTTTGTTTTTTAAAATATAATCTGTAAATTTATATCTGTGTGTTAAACAAGATTAACATAGCTAAAAATTTAATGAGAAGCAAACTACTTAGTAAATCCTGTTGAAATTTGATGAAAAATGCAAGAGGACTCCCATCTTTGAAAGAGCATGTGTGACAACTGATTAGATGTATAATTGACATTGAGGTGTTGCTTTAATTTTTCTTGACTTTTGTGTCTTATGACAGCGTTATGTTTGTCATGATTTTTACGGATTTCTAACAGTTCAAAAGTAAGAGGCCATTTAGTCAGGATTTATTTAGCCAGTCAAATATAGATGCAACTATGTAGTTAACCACTTCACTGCTAACAGCAGTATGAGATACGTCCAAAAAACTGTCTCTTGCGTGTTAAAGGGCGTACCAAATATATCCTGGCTCAGCTCACCACCAATCAGGACATCAAAATCTTTTGATAGAGGCTATGAGAGAATGACTGATAGATGACCAAGTGATAAGAGCCCAGTATCCTCTGCTTGTTTATGTAACAATTACCAGTCAGCTCTTCTGACTGCCTGTGGGAAAGTACAGGACAGGTGCCAGTTAGCTCACACACAGTGGACGGGAGTGAGTGGGGGTGGAGGTTAGCAGTGGCTGAGACTGACTGTATCCCCAATGCTTAGCACAGGACCGCAAAATTAGCATATTTCAGCATTGCTCTTGATTGAAACCAATAAAAAACAAAAAACATGACCCTTTTTCATCTGTTCTGCTTTATCAGTCAAGAGCAGAATCCATGTTTCTGCATTGCATTTGAATAAGGGTAATTTCTTTAAGTACATGCATATATATTCAACCTTTAACATGAGATGTTCCTCATGAAAAAGCATTCTTTGCATGAGAGGGAATTTTACAGATGTGCACATAATGTATGTATATGTGTCATGAATGAAGATGTGTAAATCGCATGTTTTTCTATGATCCAAGTGTTTAAAATTTAATTGATTTGATATGTATTTTTGGAGAGACTTGTATTTGTTATTTGTGAAACAAGGCTACATTTGGATTATTTTCTTACCAAATTCTTGACTGGTAATATAGCCACAGAAATACAGCATTATGCTATGTGCTAGTAACGTGGCTGGCTACATTTTGCCAACTGTACTGGTAAATTGCATTGAAATTGAGTGGAGCAGTCATTTGTCTTATTGAGAAGCACATTTGTTTTACATGTAATGAATACATGTTTTAAAATAAAATCTTTATTATATGAATTCAAGAAACTGTTTATAATTTACATCCTATTCCTTCAGAACAAACAAATTACCCCTGGTCTCTGTCACTCATTTCAATCACCTGAACAAATAAAAGCAGGACCAATGACTTTAAAAGTATTGAGAACTTTTATTTTTTATTAAGCAGAACATACAAAACTATAAATTAATAACCCACAAAGACACCACAATATCAATTATAAAAATTAATAGTAGTAATATGATTTAGGAAAGAAACAACTTTTTAAAAAGGGGGGGGGGGGGATACTATTAGCAGCAAGGAAAAAAATCCCATACAAAAGCATAATAATATGGCTAGTAAAACTGGTTATACTTTTCAAAGTAAATCTAAAAATCAGGAGGGGTGTGTCATAAAAACATAGCTAACTTGAATTTCAACATCTCTAAGATAAAATGCACTGTGTACAGTCTATCTTTGGATTAAAAATAGCCTCTGTGGACTGGTTTCAAGTTAGCACAGAAAAAAAGAAGAAAAAAAAAGCACAACAATAATACTGAAACAAAAACTTTCGGCTATAAAAATACTAACAAACTACCAATCTTGATTAAAACTATTAAAATGTGACAATTACAAAAACTTATGAACAAAATAGTTCCAAATGTTGCTTAACAATGAATAATTCATTAAGTGGCATGCATGAGCTCTCTGCTGCGTTCTCTATAAGTCTTTCAACCTTCTATGGGTGGTTATAATACAAAATGCTTTGCAAATCAGTGAGAAATCTGGCAAGATTAAAAAGAAAAAAATTTTAAAAATAAAAAATCAACATCAATTCTCAGTCCAATCAAGGTCATGTATTCCAGTTAAACATATTGCACTTTATCATCACCACCTTACATCAGCTCTCTTTTGTTTTCATACACTTCTGTGTTGACCTAAACAAAAACTTCAATAAAACAAAACCATATATTCACTGATAACTAGATTCCACATCTCATCAAATTCAGACGGGACAGGTATCTTTGGTGCAGTCTTATAAATTTTCTAACATAACTTTTTTTTTTTAAAGGTTAGGGTGTAGTCTATCATGTGCTCAGTGTACAGAGTTATAAGTATCTTATCTAAAATCGTAATATCCTTCAAGATAAATAAAGTGCAAACTGTTCTTGTGGGTCTGTGGGACTCACACATAGACCTTCATCACTGCAGTGTTATATTTCAGTGAAACATTTTATTCCTGATTATTTAAACTGACAACATCTTTTGAAAGTAGCCCATTTTCATTTCTCTCTGACTCACTGTTCACATTTTGACTATAGAGACTGACATCATGCCTTTGCTGGCAACATAGCAATTCAATGCTATACAAAATAAATGGCAAACATATTGGCCTGTGAGACTGTTGAAACAGGACATCAAAGTTAACTGGAAAGCTTTTAATTTGAATCCATTCAAAAAAGAACATACAAAATGTAATTCTAAACAATAATACAGTGACAACTAAAAATATGTGTGTCCAAATTTTGTCATCTAACAAAGGTTAATGATGAAAGAAGAGACAATACAAATACAAACAAGACATTGCAGAATAAAGTGATTATAATTAATATAATATTCAACCCCATCCAAGATATGGCCAAAGAACAATATCCAACCATTATGCAATGGTTTGTGGCAAGTCTTATTTTTGATTTTGTCGTGGGGCCTCATTTCTAGCAAGTAGCATGGGTCTCTCTAAATAACTAAATGCATCGGGATGTGAAACTTCTTTCATATATATTTTTGCCACACAAAGAATCTGCTATTTCACAAATAGCTCCAATGTAGGTTTCTATCATTATGTTTGCATAAAAATGTCCTTATTTCATAACTGACAGACTATATTATACAAACAGATCTAAAGGCATAGATCTATTTTTTAAAATATCTTTTTGTAAAAGGCCAGATTATACAATTTTCCCCACATTTGAACTCATCCTCTGCAGTTCCTCTGTTCATAGGGCCACCTATGTACATTGTACATCCATCTTATAATAACTGGGCAATGTTACTTATTTTCTAAATAAACTAGTTATGAACAATATTTGTCAATTCATGATCTTTGTCTATTATGCCATGCAGAAACTTTATCAGCCTGAGTGATCTTTTCTCTGTATTTTTAGTAAAGAGTTCACTTTTCTAGTGGTAGACATCGACAAGTCTGGTTTATGACTCTGCGCTGATTTTGGCTATTCTCTCATATAGTATTTTCACAAAGGATGCAGGTCCCAATGACACAGCACTGTTAGGCAGTATAATATGTACAATCTTTCCCTTACAATAATATTGTAATTTCACAAAGTGCCTTTCCATGCACCCATGCAAATGTCCCCCCCCCCCCCCACTCCTTCCACCCCCCTTTCACCCAAACCTAAAAACGGAAAGAGAAGTTATGACCATATCAGAAAATGCAGACTATCAGAATCCTTTCAAAATGTTAACTAGAGCTCTCACTGCCTTGTTGCATATTTGTGGTAAAAGACCATGTTTTCAAATAAATACAATCAATACAGTACATAGGTAAATTTTTTTTGACAAAGATAATGTGCAAGACAAATATGTGATTCACTAACAGTGTATGCTATAAAAATGGGAAGTACATGCAAACGAAATGGATAGGGAAAATCTGCCCAATTTAAGCATGGAATACAGGTGATGCTTAGGATCAGCATTGTTTATAGATGCTGAATACGGTTCAAGTTGAATTTAAAGGTAGCTCTTTCTATTTTTAAAAATGCAAGAGTATAGAGGCAATTAAATCTTATATGGAACAATTGTCATAAAGAGAATGCATGTTTTCCTACACATACATTCTGTATTGATGAAAGAAGAAGAATCAGTCTTTATTACTATGCTCCCCTTTTCACTCAAACATTTTTTCATTTGGCAGAATAAGTTCCAGTTGTAAACACTGATGACATAAATCCAAGGAAAAAACAAACATATCTTGAACCTTCACTTCGTTAACATTCCTAACTTAACTATCACAATTTAAATCAAGAATGTATTGGTGGTCTCACCAGAGGAAAACAAGCCGTTGGATGACTAGATGTTACTCCATATCATTCTAAACTGGGTTCCAATAAGGCAATGACATGAAATACTTGTGCATTTACAAATTTGATGTTTTCCATCAGTTGCAAAAATGTTACTATTGTATACAAAAAGTTCCTGACTTGAAGACTAGATTTATGAAAATGTCATACTCTGACAAAATATTTGAAACTTTACTTATGAAAGAAACATAAGTGTTTCTATGATCCCTCTATGTACACGTACATCCTCAAGTGCTTGCATGTCAATAATACAAATAAGTGTAAATGTATGACTAAAAAAAATAGACGTAAAATACAGGGTGATTCAAAATGATTCCAATTATCTTCGTACAATGGAATAAATGAGGCTTGTTGATCTGACTACTGGTCCACCAGATGACATTATGCTAGTTCTTGCTCCCAATGAAAAATATTTTGTGTGTAACAGTGCAGTTACATGTATATCTCAGCATTTTTGCCAAGTATAAATCAGAGGACATATTCTTTGCTTTTCTTTTTCTGGCTGAAACCACTTATAAAAATTTGCAAAAAAGTGAATTTACATCAAGTAAGATTCATTATCACACTGAGGACGACCCAGTGCTTGTGATCTGCGAGGATCATCTGTCTATACAACTAAAACTATTCTTATTTTCGAACCCTCTGCCCATAGCTCACCCTCACCCATAAAGATGATTTTTCCATGGCAATATGGACTTATACGTGTCTTTGCATTGAACAACATTAAGCACAAGGGTTTAATACGTGATAAGCATTAGACTAGATGCTTACTGCAGGGAACCACATTCTTCATTTTTTTTTTTGTACAAAAAAGCAGAGGAGGGAGGGAAGGAGGGGTGAAGGAGGTGGAGTAAAGAGATAAGTTTGTTAAAACTGTGACAGAGATTTGTGTTCACAGAAATCCCACAATGGTGAAGGCTAACAAGACTGCATTGCTAAGGATACAAAGACATGCATATAATAAAAATTAACAAAACAAACAGGTCAAGTTATAATGAGAAAATTCAAACATATTTCTCAAAGAATAATAACTATAAAATGTGAATCAAAGTCAAGAGATTCCATTCCCCGCTGAAATTAAAAAAAAAAGTCAAAATTAATATAGTCAAGTGCCATGATATTGTTAATAGAAGAACTTTGGGTATCAGTATTTAACTGCTTTTTTTTTCTTAAAATTCCTCTCCTGTTTTTAACTCTTCAAGTCCATTCCACAATTAATTTCACTACTGACCTGAAAGCAAGTCAGGTTTGGATATCATTTAGTTGTTGTCAAACTTACAGAAACATGGTAAAGAATATAGATAAACTAGTAATACCAGTGTAAAATCACTGACAAAAACAAGTCTAAATGTGTAAGCCAAATATTTAATGCTAATCTTTATCTTCACCTCAATCTTCCCATAAACAGTAAGAGTTACTGTGTGTTTAGTCTAAATTCATTTTTTTTTTTTTTTCAAAAAAGTCTCTTACCACTATAAAACAATACGGCAACTTCTAATATTAGCCACTCTCAAACATCTTAATGGTTCATTACAATGGTCTTGACAGCAGAAATTTAATGAGAAAAAAAATGTGTAGTGGTCATTCACAAACATACCATGGTACAAGAAAATAGAAATACATGCTCATGTTCCTCATACTTTGCCTAGGCTGACTTACCATGTTGTAACTAGCAATTTAAAATGAAAACTGCTCAATTTTAAAGTTAAATGCAGTAGATGTTTAGTGTGGTTCAAATGAGTAAACCAATTCTGGGGAATTAACAAATTCCTGACCCTGTAAACTATTGTCACATTGCTATTTTCTAATCACATACTGTTCATTTCAGACAACATTCAGTCACAAGTCAAGCTTTTGATCAAATCTATTGTGACCATACATATATATATTAAAAATAAAGAAGAAATTTAGAAGACAAATTTGACAATTCTTTTTCTCAGCAGCTGGTAACAACTGCAGTGTCTCAATTTCTCATTTGTATATACTCAAGGCCATAGTTTAATGATATAACATATCACAATGTTTGTTAGCTATGTACATTTTTAATACAGCGATTGAAAAGAAAAAAAAAATCAATGAAAATTAAAAGTTGACATATTTCCCCTCCATATATATCATAGCTGCCAAACTAGCACAGTTCAAGTGAAGAATTATTTCCACTTGAGTTTCAGTTGAAAGATCAAAAGGAATTTAAAACTCTTCAAAAGTGGAAAAAAAAAATCCACTTGTCTAAAGTAGATAATGATGGATGGGGTGTTGCTGATAGCCGAAAGTGTCTGGGAAAGAGAGATCAGGACCAGTGAAAAAAAAAAAAAAAGGCCAACAGAAAAGTATCGATCATTATAAGTTTGGTTAAAAAAAAAACAACAACAAAAAAAAACAAAGCAAAGAATAAAACCCAGCCTTTTTTTCTCCATGGCCAATGTATTTGAACACATGAAGGTTTAAACCATTTCGCGAATGACTAGAAGTTGAAAATGCATATAAAAATAATTCATCTGTCATTTTATACAGTACAGAACTAATGCACAACAGATGAACAAAAGACAAAACAAAAAATACTGCTATTCACAGGCAAATATACTGTTAGTGTCACTAGAACATAAAAATTGTTTTCATTGCAGTAAAACATGTCAAAAGGCACTATGTCATATTTGATTTTCAGATATTTCTAGACACTGTCATATACAGGAGTGGGACATAACTCTGGTAAGAAATCTCAACTCTTATTCCCAATCACAATTTTCTGTTCTATTGGTCAAAAAGTTTACTGCTCTGTTCTTCTTCACATTTATCAAGCCCTTGAGCACTTGATGCTGCAAACAGATTTGAGGAATCAGAAGATTCAGAGAATTAAATATAAATAACACCAATATAAAAAAAAATGCATGTAGTCATACTTTTCAAAGGCTTCAAAGATTTCAAATTTTTTCACTGAGTTCCTGTTAATATTTGACAATAAAGCTAAAGGTGGTGATCACTAAGAAAGAAAGAATAGATCTCTTACTCCAAGGGTGTCTCCTTCGTTAAAATGAAATTTTTTACTGTCATGATGACTGATCAAACCTACAATCTGGGTTTCACAAGGTTTCTCCAAATATGTTGCAGGCAAGAATCACAGATGATGATGAAATAAATAAACATGTATCATATAATGTTAACTGCACACAGCAATCTATAAATACTGAAAAACATGAGCAAAATAACAGTGCATTTACCAATCTAGAGAGTGCTCTTGCAGATTATTGAAATTCTGAATTGGAAGTATTTTCTGTGATTACAAGAAATCTGTGCTTCCACATATCTTCTCTTCTCTAATCAAACATGGATAAAATTCAGTCAGGAGAATACAAAGATGTTGTGGCATGAAAATAGCAATTTTTACAATCAGTGGGCGTGACTGGATGAACATTTTCCTGAACAAGGAGATGAAAGAGGTTTAAAAAAAACAAAACCCAGGAAAAATCTAGCACAACATGCACTGCACATAAACACCAGAACAAGAACCATAAAATGCACAGCAAGATTTGTTTAAAACATTTTGCATGTTTCAATTTTTCACTGTCCAGTGGTCACAAGGTTGTCCCTTTCTGCTTATTGTGTGCAGTTTTACCACACATAAATCAGAGGCGAAGTCTATGGCAGTTTCTTTGAGGGTAAAATAATTGTGTAAAGCTGACTAGACAATTGGAGATTCTATGAAATAATGCTCAATCAAAAGTGTGTAGTAAAAGATGAAACTGCTGTCATTGCATGAAATATGATAAAATGTCTGGCACTCCGCATACATTTTTAAAAAAATGACTTCTAAATATTAAAACAAACCAACTTCAGAACAGAAAAAAGAAGTGAATAAAACAGGCTGAAAGAAAAAAAAAACATGATGCAAACTTAAGCGTATGTGATTACCAAGACCACAGTGCATTACTTTTTGTCCAGGACAAATTACACAATTAAAAGAGACTTCAAGAAATGATACAATAACATGTTTTTGCAGCGTTATTGCAAAGAATAAATAATGGAATGCTTTTCTAAATGGACTTTGGATAATGAATATTGAGACAAGTACATGTTGAGTGAAATGGGGAAATTTGAAAATACAAAATAGTTATATAAATATATATGTATATATTATATGTACAATTCTACCCATAGAATGTTTTTTTGGTGAAAACATCACAGTTATGAAATACAAATTACCAAAAATAATTTAAAAAATAATTTGCATGCAATAAAATATTGAGTCTATATTCTACATATCACTCCACATATGTTGATTACAACTGTTGTAAATGCCAAGTTTTTATTAAATATTTAGTAAAAAAAAAAATAATAAAATAAAAAAAAAAATAATGGGGGAAAAAAGACTTTTAAAGTCCCTGCAGAAAGGGAAAAAAATTAGTACAAACAAAATGTAAGAACACTTCAGGTCAAAATGCTTCTCAGGAAGAGAAAAGGAATCATAAACAAACAACTGCTGGCTACTTGATAAACATTTTTTTTCCCTATTGCGTGCTGTCATGTGAATGTCCAAGATCTCACCACATTATATTGTGTGTATGCATTGAAAGAGGGGTGAAAGCAAGCAACTACTTTTTTAAAAAAAGAAGGGGGGGGGGGGGGGGGAAGGAGGGATTTTTCTGTCACATTGTGATTTATTTAATTTCAAAGAAAAAAAAAAGAAAAAAAAAATGGGCCAAGGAAGTTTTTTTTTTTTCATCATTACTATAAAATTCCTAGCTCCTCAGGAGGCCTAATCTAGAAAGAAAAAAAAATGAAAACAAAAAAAAAGAAGATTCATGTTTCTATATGGTATACATACTGGCAGTAATTTCATCTATATTTGTTTTTCTATATTTCTGTTACTATAATTATAAAACTGACCAAAAAAGGTAACCTTTGATAATTCTTGGCCTTTTTTTGCCAACTAAAGTAGAAATTTAAAAACACATCTTGGAGGCATCGACTTTTCTTTCTTTTTCATTTTTCTTAAATACAACATTATTTCCACAAATGAACTGATGATAAGATCTAAGTACAGAATAATCGAGACAAGGCATAAGATAATTCAAATACATCTCAAAACCTAAACAAAATTGTGGAGATTTTCAAGAGCCCTCAAATGAACCATTCAAAAACAATGGCCAGCTGACACTTCATGTTAAAGTCAGAAGACAAGAAGCAAACTAATTTTAAAACCTAAGGTCCCTAAGTAAAAGTCACAGTTAATTTGTATCAAATAAGTACAAAAAGTCCTGTGACAATTTCAGGGGAGCTTGGGGCATTTTCATCAAGACAGTAAATCTCATGCTTTAGAAAGCCACTTGAAAAAAAAAAAAAAACATTACTGTCAAAACTTGCACTTTATATGTGAAACAAATGATGTTATCATTTCTTCTAAATTCCAAAATCTAAATGCAGCAGTGATATACATATAACATGAAAATCTTACGTACTAAAATGGTTACACAAATAATTCCTTCTTACAAATATTTTCAATCATCACAACATGCAATAGTATTATCAATTAATAATACAAATATTTTTTAAAAGGAAGCTCCATCACCAAACAAACATGAGCGAAATGCTAGCTATCTATGCTTTACTGTCCTTTAATTTATTATAAATGCTTAAATGTGCCATTATTACATATATCAGTCTAGATATTCACATTTCTCTCTGCCTCACAGAAAATTGCTATCTCCTGCCCAAAGAAAGAAGATATAGTAAGATCACTTGCATCTTAACTGTACTTCATTAACTTCACTGAAGTAGTCTATCTCTCACATTCTGGGTTCATCATGCAGTGACTAGGACATGAAAAGTGCAGGTAGCAAACATTAAAAAGTGAAAAATGTTGTTCTGATCATGAAATTATAAGTAAGGCATAAGAATTTATGAAGAAATAATGATATCACTTTTCATGCTTTTAACTTTAATAAAATTTTCTCAGTATTAAAGATTACCAAAAGTGTTAAAATGTTTTGAAGCTGAAAGACTGACTATGAAGAAATCTTGAAATTTTAAGTTTATTATACAAATGTGGCATACTGCATTGGTAGCTACATTTAATCAGATGCTTGATCATCCCTATTCTTCAAGCTGCTCGACTATAAATGTCAGATCATGAACAGGAGCCTAAATCAATAGGAAATATCACTATAGCATTAACCTGGTACTATTGACAGGCTGTAAAGGTTTGTATACTTTTATGTCATTGTCATATGATTAGTAATTCTAAAAACATTGAGCTTTTTTTTCTCCAAGAATGCGAGTTAATTTCAAAAGACTTATGCAATCATGAAGTTGAAAATACCAATAACTATAATTTTTTAAAATGTCAGAAGTACTATTTATTTGAATCTGAATGTTGAAAGTCATCAAGATTGAACTAACAGATCCAAGTAAAATATTTTCTGTACCTGATTCATAAAATTTTTTAAGATAGTGTTCTTTCAACTTCAATCTATTAAAATCAGCTTCATGTGGATTCAGCGTACATATGATATTCAGTGGAGATAATTTCTCAATTTCAGGTAAAAATAAAAATGAGATAAATCAATCAAATTCTCATATATGATTTGGATTAATTTTGCAAAATTTAAATCCATAGCGGGGAGGCTTATGTCAAAAGTAGACTACCTGTCATAACATCACTGCAAGCTTAAATTGACAATATTCACTGCTAATATTAAATGTGCCAGCATAACACACACATGCTATTTGTCCATTACAGACCACAATCTTTCTATAGCATGTATTTGTTGATGACAAGAAAAAATCTGTGTTGGCCCAGCAAAACAACCCTTAAGTGGCAACTGTTAGTCTCAAAACAAATACTGAAAAGGTAGATAATGCAACTGGTTTTAAAAGTGTTTCCTGAAAAATGGCTAGTCTTGGCCATTTTTTCATATCATGAAAAGTTTTCAATAAAATCCTATTACTAACAGTTTCAGTAACATGTATTCTTAATCATATAATGCTGCAATCTAAAGTCATCATAAGCTGATCTGCACTGAAAAAACTTATTCGAAAACTTATCCTGTGTTATAACATTACCATTTTAACCGTTTCACTGCTAAGCCAATTTTGCAGTACTGTGCTAAGCATCAGCGATACTGTCAGTCTCGACTACTGCTAACCCCCACCCACACTCAGTCTGATCTGCTGTGAGTGAGCCAACAAACACCCATCCTGTAATTTCCCACAGACAAATCAAAAGTGTCGCTTGTTATTCAAGGTTAAAAATTCTTACATGAACAAGGAGATTAATATGCTTACTTTGGATCTTATTGTTAGGTCATCTGCCAATCATGAATTTGCAATGTCTATCAAAAGATTCTGCACAGAGATGTCTAACAAATGTCAGTGGCTGGAACATCAGATCAAATGGAAAAATGGCATGGTTGGTGGGGAACTGAAAGCCGACATACCACTATATCCTTCCGCACAAGACAGAACACTTTTTGGTTGTACCTCATACTGCTGTTTGCAGTGAAGTGGTTAAATATCACCATTTCTCCTCCGTCATGAGCTACAGTGTGCACAAGTAGTTGTGTTACATAGGACTACAAATGTCTGGTGTCTGCTATCAAACTGTTATTAGTTTAATATGGTTTTACATTTTTGAAAAAAAAACTGAAATTGCCTTTAACACGCTGACTCCCCTAAGCCGTCGGCCAGAATTCACAGTTGGAGCCTAAGCCGGTAATCCTGGCTCGGGGTTTTCTTATAAGAAAACGATACTACAAAGCACCGATGAGTGGAAATCTCTTGTGAAGGAGAAAGAGTAATCATTCCACTTCCTTTTTCTGCGTTTTCAAAGTGTTCACGATCGTACTGGTTTAGTGTTTTGAACTTTATTGAACCCATCGAAAATTTTTGCAAGCAAACATGGAGCCGGGGCCATCACGGGAACGCCCTCCCAATCAAGAGAATGTGTGCTACTGATGTACATTTGATGCTAGAGAACACGGACAATGACGAAGATTTTGGGATTTTATCTGACAATGACTCCCTGTACTCAGCCTCTGGATCTAGTGGTGATAAAAGTGGATCGAGCGACAGTGAGTTAGATGATGTTCGAAGTCGGTCAAAGGGGGCATTGCCCAGCTCAGGTGAGAAGAAGATTCCAGCTCGCATTCTGCATAATAGAAATATCTCTAGATTTAGATCTGTGAATGCTGATGCAGAAAATGGAGAAGTAGATCTAGATCTAGAACAAGTAGGGGAGGATCCTGAGCTTCAGGCAGCTGATCAGGTACAGTGGCAGCATGTTGAAGAGGGTCAGACAAATAATGCCTTTCAGTTCCCAAAGCACAATTCAACTGGAGTGAACCCTCATCTACATGATTTGGATTCAGCCCTTGACTGTCTGTTTGCGTTATTGACTGACAATCTGCTCAATGATTTACTTCAGTCCATCAATTCTTATGCACAGTTTCTTTGTACCAAGAACAATCCACCCAGGCACTACTCTGTGTTTGCAAAACACCAGCCAGTCACCGGAGATGAGTTCCTGCATTTTTTCGCAACTCTTTTGTCGATGGGTCTGAATCCTACTTTCTGCATCAGAAGCTATCAGAGCCACGAACAACACCTATATACACCCTGGTATGATCAGACCATGCCACGGAAAAGATTTGAAGCGATCTTTCACACATTTCTCCATGCCGGTGGTGCTGAGGTAGAGCAGCAGGACAAGATAAAACCTTTCCTGAAGAAACTCATGAAATCATTCCAAGCAGCATTTTACCCAAGCAGGGAGGTTTCCATTGATGAAATGGTGATTGGATTCCATGGCAGGTGGAAATTCAGACAATATAATGCCACTAAACCTTCCAAATATCACATAAAGACTTTTGGTTTATGGAATAGTGACACTGGATACATTGTCAACTTGTTCACGTCCTACGGCAGTGAAACGGCCTACTACCCTGACATGGACCCAAAAGACATGGAAGCAATCAAAATTTTTGAAAAACTATTGAGGCCTCTGGACAAAGGACACCACATTTTTGGGGATCAGTTTTATACTTCCATGCCACTTATGATGTATCTGCATACATGGATTCCACTATATGGGAACAGTCAATATGCCAAGAATGTTTTTCCCGGCCCCACTCAAGACTCTATGATTTGACTTCCTTGCCATGCAGTGGTTCATGACCACAGACAGCTCCATGCTCCTTGTGGCCTTTTGTGATAAGAAGACCAAGAAGAATGCTGCGGTTGTGACAATGGAAGGCAGTGTTGAGACAACAACTGTCCAACGCAGAAGGGACACTGTCGAACAAACCAAAGTGTGCTGGTACTTACAATCAAATGATAAATGCTTGTGACAGGGCAGACCAGATGGTGCAATATTATGGCATGCACAAAAGAAAATCATGTAAGTGGTGGAAGGAGATTTTTCATTTCCTCTTTGAGTTGACTGTCATCAATGCAAGCATCATATATGATAAAGTATGCTCTGGCCGCCCTGATTACAAAAACTGAAGTTGCAGGAGTTCAAAACCCTGCTCATCAAGCAGTTCACTGACAAGATGTCATTAGAAAGGGCCCTGCCACCTAGACAAGCCCCAGTGGAAGTCCCTGCCCTGCAACACCTTGTTCCTCAGAGCCATGTTTTAGAATCCATGAAAAATGACGGCCGCAACTGATGCAGTGGACCCAAAAAAAGGAAACAAATAACTACTGTCTGTGCAACATGTCCAGGAAAGCTATATCTGTGCGTGGGCAACTGTTTTAAAGTCTGGCACACCAAGATAAACATCAGTGTGAGCTGTTCCCTTTACCTAGTAACTGCTTGAAACTTCTGTCCTGAACTGAAAATCTGAATGTTTGATAAGACACAGTAAATTGACCGTATCTTCTAAATGATTCAATGTATCAACTTGATTTGAACTGCAATTTCATTATTGGATTACAAATAAATGTTTCCTGAAAATTACAACCTCTTGGAGTATATACATTTCAGTCCTGGCTTATGGTGAGTTGGATAAAAAAAATTCTTTTTTCGTTTTTGTTTAGCACCTCTTGCCTGCCAGATAATCTCAACATTCTTCACTAAAACTTCTTTTTTGCAGTTTACTTACATTCTGCTTTCAATTTCCTACAAATTCATATAAATGTATATGGGTCTATCTTTTACAATAAGGATGCTATAGGCATTTTAATGTAGTATGTCCTGATACTGCTGTATCCTAGTAAAAGGCTTGGTGAAAAACATAGGGGGAGTCAATGAGTTAATAAAATTACACAAATAATCTTGTACTTCTTCACACTGCTTAGTTTTTTGGTGACTTGTATTCCATGTTGGCTCAAGCAAATCCATTCAACTGGTACATTAAAAAAAAAAAAAAAAAAAACTGCGAGTGAGCACAAATAACCTATTGTCTGAAAGATACCATAGTGCTTTGACTGCAAACCTATTCAATGAACCAGTTCTCAGTGACAATCAAGATTATTTGATTGATACCACTAAAGCAAATTTTAAAAAGTTTATTGTCTTATTATCTATTGTATAATTGATAGTAATACACTGACAATGACATTATTTTCTGTAACCATTTCTCGTTTTGTACCCTACATCTAAAATACGCAATATCCCTTGTACTAGATAACTGAAAAATGAAGAAATCTGTGTGCACTTTGCAAAAATACTGATAACTCAGATTTCAAAATGTCCCACTTTTCAAGCGTTTTGTTAGGCCAGCATATACGAGAGACTCATAATGTACAAATTTAATCATGAACAATAATAAATTCAAAAATGGACTTTTTAAGTAAATGGAAGCATAAAGTATCATATAAAAAATATAATCTAATATTATATCAAGTCAACACCATGTGTGTGTGTGTGAGTGCGTGGATTCAAAATGGGGGAGTTCGTTGATTACAATGCAATTTTTAAAAGGACCTCTATCAAAATGTGCGGGGCTGAAAATACTACAATGTTTCAAAAATACAAAGGACATATTTTTAAAAAACTAGATGAACTCCTTAAATTGTCTTTTAAAAGAGAGAAGGAAACTGACTATAAGCAATAACTAGAACTCTGAAAACAATAGAATTAAAAAAATGAGAGCGGATCACATTTCCATTCTCAAAGTTAAAGGACTTTTAACACCATCGAAATGGAACAGCACGAGGGCGATCAGCACCTTCTTTTACCAAAGGTTTATGGTACTCTCTTCCTGGACGTGAATGAATTTGTGCCCAACAGTATTCACAGTAGTACTGAAGACAGGTTACATTGGCACAAAAGAATGGTGCAAATTTCCCTGCACATCGAGCTCCATGACATTCATCACACATCTGATCATCAAGGACATATGGTTTTACCTCGACCTGGGAATTATACATGTATCCAAAATAAGAAATCATAAATCAAAGCTTACCTACAAGCTGGTTTCAGACTTTAGAATAAAGAGCTAGCACACTATTGCAAACTTTGAAATTCAAATATAAGATTGCTTTTTTCATAATCAGGGAAAAAAAAGAAGGAAAAAAAAAGGAGACAGGGGAAAACAGAGCTTTGCTCACGAAGAAGACCTAACATTGTGTTCTATTCATTCCTTCAGTGACCTGCTGCTCTGAAATAGTGGAGGATACAAATAATATTCTTTTTGCTATGTGATTTTTATGTACAGCATAGAAACTTACTCTTTTGTCAATATCTCCATGTTGAAGCTGCACAAATCTAGCACTTATCGCAGCTATGTAGCTTTGCTGATTTGAAAATGCAACTCTTCCTGCTCCTTTTGGATACTTCAGCTCTGGATCTGTGTCTATGCCAGCATAGCAAACACCACCATACAATCGATCCATTATCATGGCAAGCTCGACTGGGTAAAATTAAAGACATCATTATTACCAAATCATTATGAAAAAAAGAATGACACTTAACATCATTCTCATTCCAATGACTGTATACAACTCATACAAACATAAAAATATGTGGCTTCATTTCAGCATCAAACTCACCCAAATCTCATTTATAGATCACATTATTCTAATGACAATGTTGCTTATGACTTTTGCACATTATCATGTTATCTTTGACAAATATGCCAAATGGTATAATGTATTTTCTTTATCTCAGTTCCGTGGAAACAAAAAAAAAACTGTCAAGTTCTGGACAAAAACAAGATTTCCACCCACCTATTGAAATTAAAAATGAATGCACCAAGCAAATACAAGCATATAAATATTTTGGGGGTGACTAGTAATTGTAACTGGACTGGCATGATCACACTTTTTTTGTTCACACAAAGGTGAGTAAATGTTTACATTTTATTAGAAAACTAAAATTATTTGATATAGACAACGGTTGATCAGTTTTATAACAGTTTTATAAATCCACTATACAGTGCGTTATAACTTTTTGTACTACAGCTTGGGGAGAAAATGCACATGAGCAAGACAAACGGAGATTAAATAAATGTGTCCTGAAAGTGAACAAAATTGTTGAAGAAACCGATGTGTACACTGACTTGCCAGGCTAGGAGGCCTGTAAATCAAAGCCTAACATAATTTGGGAAGACTCTATGGACACTCTATAAACAATTGAAATGTTCTGAAAGAACTGGGCATTTGTTGCATGTAAGAACTAATCATGAACCTTATAGGAACTGATTTCTACCATCAGCAGGGACACTTATCAAGTTGAGACAATGTTCTTTTGAGTCTGCCTTGTTTTCATGCTATTTGTGATATTTTTGGTAAGTATGAATGTATCTTACATATTGACTACGTCTCATCAACTCTGAATGGAATTTCCTTTTGAGGATAAATAAAGTTGATCCTGTCTTATCTTATATGCTATCATAAACGAAAATTTTTAGTAACATTGATAATAAAAATTAATACCTTAGCTTGCATGGTAAACTGTGACACTTCCGCACATTTTATCTTTATCTCTGGTCATAACAACAGTTGAATAATTTAACCTCCAGGATTTAAACATAAGGAAGCACAGTGTGTCTTGAACCCAGAGTGTTCAAAAGGAAATCTTTCTGTCATGCTATTTCAGTTTGTTAGGTATTCTTTGTGGCCAGAATAATGAGCTGGAGAGCAAACTACTTCATCTATGTTCACAAGATACAAGATATGTAGAGCAATATGTAATGATAGGTTCATCTTTCGAGAGCATACTCTCCGAGATTGACCAAATTATATGATTGCTATGACCAAATTATATGATTGCTACAAAGAAATAAAATCACAATTAAGCTCTGCAAGTCAGCAACATACTAAAGCATGATGCCCTTGACCACACTAGTTCCTTAACATAAAAACTTACTACAATCATGTAGGTCATATCTACAAAGGTTTTGACATAATGACAGTGTATGTTACCTGCTCTTAAAGGCCTTGGTACACCACCAACAAATATTGTTTTCCTTGGATCCAATGGTTGGGAACCATCCATCACAAAATCAGAATCACTCAAACTCCATGGTCGAATCTGGACCTATAGCAGGGAAATTATATAAAATTTTAGCCTAAAGAGGGAAAGAATGTAAATTTTTAAGCCTCACACCCAATATTTCCCAGTATCACTTCATCCCCCAACATGCAACAGCCCCTCAAAAAAATTACCCAATAAGCCAATTCATGAACAGTGGGCTATATAACACTAAACAGCACAATTTCCACTTCCTATTTTCACTCCCTATAATGTTATTTCAAAATATTTCCCACACAACAGCACCAATGAATAAGGCTGAAGAGACAAATTGGATGTGATCTTCTACGAGTTACAAGAGATGACTAGAGAGTGCCACAGGAAATAGCACCTCCTGGTTATTGATATTGAAAAAAAAAAAAAATCTGTCAAATAAATGGAGACAAGAAAGTCTTGGATCTGTACATCTCCAAAGGCCAATGTCAGGGCTGCTAGCAGGCTCTGACTAACAAGTCTGAACATTTTTCAGAGCCATTAACTAGCAGGCTCTGACTAACAAGAGGGAACATTTTTCAAAGCCACTAACCCCACTGGCAAAAATGCCATTTACAGAAAGTTGATACATTAAACCAATCAGCAATATATTTAGACATTGAAACTGATAACAGTAAATCTATATTTTATTACCAGTCTTTAAAAACAAAAAAAAAAATTTGAATTCCATATTCCACGCACTTTGTACAGGAAGTTTATCAAGAATACATTATAGATGGAGATGGCAGCCTATGAGCTTCCTTCATCTTCAAAATTTTGAATAAAGTGCATTCTCTTTGTGTTTTCACTGTACATGAATCTTATGTATCTGACTTTGTTGGCAGCACAAGAATGCATACACAAAACATACCACATGAATGTTTTATTGTCTAATCATGACTTATTCAAAACTAGATTTTATTCAGAATGTATAGCAAAGAGGCAAGTTTGTACTGCACTCAAATACAATGTGTATCTGTTTGTTTTCATTCTGTTCAGAATATTTTCTATCATGAGTTCACTTCTACAAATTTCAAACAATACATTATGATACATCGAGACACTGTCTTAAATTGGATGGCATGATATTGAAAAAAAAAAGTGCTACACCAATGTAACTGTACACATGAAGAACATGGAAGAGAAGTAATTTTGTATTTGACCTAGTAATATAAAGGGAGATCCAGACACTGCATACACAAAATATCCAACATCATAAAATACATTATTCATTCACCATTTCTCTTCATTAATATACATGGATTTCACCAGCAGAGAGACCAACTCAGATGAATGAGCATTGAATGAGCTATCATTTTGCCAGTGACCAAATCATGACTAAACAGTGCTGTTAAGCATCAACAACACGTTAACCAACTTCATACCAGCTGTGACAACATGGTATGAGAATCGACAATGAGAGAAAATAAGTCATGACCAAGGCAAAATATCAGAAAGCTGGACATCAACATCAACGAAAATCAGTTGATGTAGACAATAGAATTTCACACTGGGGCAGTATTTTAGTAGGTCAAAAAGAAAAAATAAAAAAAGCGACAGACTGCCAAACACTGGGATTATAAACTGTTTTCATGATGATGATGGAAATTTGTTTGCTTTTAGTTTTTCGGGATTGCATGCTGGCAATAATGGGTAATCATCACTGTTTATACAGTTACATGTATAAGTTGTTATGTGGGATATAGATGAACAGTCAGCTATCAAAAGAGAATTTTAAGAAGCCCCTCTCCATCCTAAGCAATGCTGACCTCATATTTTTCAAATGCAGATCTAGATCCAATTTGGTTCTAATCAAACCTTTACCTGGAATTTTTTTAACCAGCCTTTGGTTTTTGCTTTGTATCTGAAGCACATTTATCAATATTTGAAATGTGCAGTTTAAGACTACACTTCAGCTACAGAAAGAAAATACAAGCAGGTACAAACAGATGCTCTTCTGAGGTGTCTCACCATCCATATGAGCACTATAGCAACACTCATTAATAACATCATCTTCCTTATTTTCTCATTTCAAGAGCAAGATTGGGTTTCTGATAAAAAGCAATAAAAAGAAGATGAGTCACTTACATAATGGAATGTTCAATGAGATTCCCTACAAGACATGAAGCACTATGAGCTGACAGAAGCATTATTTTGTAATCCTGCACTACACTGGGAAACAGCAAATCAACTGATTTTGACATTTCTTATGAATGGCTATTGATCAGTCCTTGTGAAATGCCTATGATATCCAGAACTCAAGCAGCACATGCAGACCAACAATAAAGTGAAACAGTAACAGAGACCTTTCACGGTGGAAATGTGACTTTTGCCAAAAACCATGCTTCCCAGTGAAAAGCAACTTGTATCTTCATGGAATGCCTGATCAGAGCTAAACATAATTTGGGAAGACTATGCACCCACTTGATAATCAACTGAAATATTCCGAAGGAACTGTGCATTTGTTGTATATAAGAACTAACCGTGAATGTTACAGAAACTCATTTTTGCGTTACGTTCTTTTTATGCCTTTCAACCTCCTATGGGTGGTTATTTTAATTTTTTTCTGCCATCAGCGGTGCGCTTATCAGGTTGTGGCAATGTTCCTTGAGTCCGCCTTTTTCTCAAGCTGTGAGTGATATTTTTGTTTCCATGCAACGTAAGTGTGTCTCACATTGTTTTCTCATCAATTGATAATGGAATTTTTTTTTGAGAACAAATACATATCCCCTCCTATCGGCAATACGTGCAATTCCATCAGGAAAAGACAAAAGTAAAGCTATAAATAGAGGCAAGGCACTTTTCCCATGAAATAAAAGTCAACCACAACTCAACTTTCTTTTATGTGGGGAATTAGCTTGACAATAACCCATGATACTGAAATGCTGAAACAACTTGATTTAGGTAAGAGATCTGGAAACTGTATGGCTCTTGTTCCAAAAGAATGTGGGCCAGAATTGATAGAATTTATCTGTATGTTGAATAAAAAGAGACTGTCAGTATTTTTATGCACTTCTGAAAAATCTTAAGTCCATGCCATTAGCAAGATCATATCTGAGCTTGTTGAAATATGGTGAACATGTCAAATGCTGAGTGGGGACAGCATTTCATTCTTATACCAGAGAACAGACATTGAAATTAGTTTGAATGTATCATACCATTCCACACTATTCATTATATCATGCATACTTACTGGTTTATCCTTCATGGTTGGGCTTGAAACGCACCAATATAACTTATCATCATCCATGAGACAAGATTCTATTAAACTCTGGACAGATAATTCATCTTGGAATATCAGGAAACAGTAACCTGGTGTGAGAAAGTCCACAATAAAAATTATGTTCTTAGCATTCTCACACAGAAGCAGAGAAAATTATTTTTCTCCTTTACAGACCTGCCATTTTGCAAACCCGAAAAATCAGTATCCCAACTCTTTAAAAATCTGAATTTGGCCAATAAAATCTGAATCATAGAAAACAATATGTTAATACTACAGCCAGCGACCTATTCTTAATCAAACATACTTAGTACCGACAAGTCATTCTCTCATCATCAGGTCTGAGGCCACCAGCAGGTGTCGAAGACAGAGAGGGGTTAGGGGACGGAGGAATTGCGTCAGTGAATCAAGTGTGCATTGTCTGTGGAATCTTAATTGTGCTGGCATCATGTCATCGAAGCATCATGATATGCGCTGTCTGATACTGCATGTTAATGTTACGGCACCGTGTAGTTTCAGATGTCCCACATGGTTAGTTAGTGAAATTTGATCTTACAGAGTCTGTTCCCCTCTTCTGACAACTTCCACCATGTCAGTTTGGATAAACCAAAATATGTTTAAACTGAAATAATATGTCCGGTCCCTAAAATTTTGGTTTAAGCATGTTCCACTGTATAATGTTTGGGCTAGCAATCCACTACATAGATCTCTAAATCTAGAGATTCAGATATAACCCAGCCACATATTAATGGACCCAAGTTTGCAATAATGTCTAATCAACCCAAGCTAAGAAACATCTAGATCTAGCTCCAGATCTAAACCAAAGAACAGTTGTTAGTAGTATAAAGCATGCGAGTTGAGATGGCAGTGAGAATCGAAAGCCTGCCTATTCCAGATGTACAGTGTAGCCGGAGCTAGATCTAGATATAATAGTTTTAATTCCTTTTGATACAATGCAGCTCCTAAAATGATACAATGAGTATTGAGGGTTGCAGAAACAACAGGTATAAATTTAACGATTGCAAAATAAAGCACCGAAACTCGAATTCATTTTGCAGGCACGAGTTAGAATCTGTCATCTGGCACTTCTGGTGAAACAAAATCACAACAGTTACAAATAGGTATGGCCGAACCAGTGTTGGTGAAATAAATCATTGGAATATAGTGCAGGCAATCGGAAAAATCAGAAGGATGTGAATTTGTGGGGGATAATCCGCAAATTCCAATGACATTGGAACGGATGGCAGGTCTGCTTTTATCAAAGTATTTAAAATAAATACAATGGAATCTCCTTAAATTTAAACTCTCCATGAACAGAATTATGAGTTTGAATGATAATGAAGTTTTAATAATGAATTTTGCTTAACTCTTCTGGAGCTAAAGTCATGAAATGGTATACACACCGAATACAAGTTATTCAGGGTTGAGACAAAGAGAGAGAAACATTTGTCTCATACAAAATGATGAAGAAATGCAATGTACATGTGGTAACAAAAATGAAATATCAATGCAAATATGTGACAAGCACCCACAATCAAACAATGTAAATTCAGGATATTCAATTCCTGAATTGGCAAGATTAAAATCACAACAATTGTACAGCACAAAAAAAATTTGAAAATAATACTTAATACTGAAATGTTTAGAGATTATGTATGTATCATGGTATGTCATTGTCTAACTTTTCCTTTTAAATTTGGCAAGATGTTAAAATCACATACTCTGCTCGGACCAGGTCGAGCTGAACCCACAACCTCGATAGGAGGCAGGAGACTAGGGAGATGGGCTAGGGGTGAAGACACCATACCTACCTCCTTAGTTTCCCACCCCAAATTCAGAGAAGGCCATGAAAAAAAAAAAGAGAGAGAGGAGGAAAGGGGATTCCTTGTTCCTTTTTTTTAGTACTCATATTTAAATGTTTTTGGCAACAAAGCAAGTCAGGCCAAGAGTTTATTTTTTTGCATTAAATATATAAATAATTCTTTTTCATCTGAATCTATATGCGAGATTGACCGAGACACAATTGTATCGAGGGTGGGGAGAAAGTCATTCTCCTTCTGTCAGGAAAATCAGTTATAATGTCAGGCCAGATTTAGCTATGACAGAGGGCAGCAGCAGGATACAACCTAAATGGCCCAAAGGCATCCAATCACTAGAGGAGACATGGTCAGGCACAGATCAATCCACAGTTATTAAAAAAAAAAAATTTTGTTTTCTTCTGAGCCTACTTCAGCATATGAAACACGATAAACTATGGGCACAATTTAGTTTCTGTAAGGCCCAAACCATAAGACAAATTGTTCATACTACAAATCATGCGCTGCTGGAAAACAAGAAATCCTGTACTAAACTGCTTAGCTATTTAACCTTACAGTAACCTGAATTCACTGTCTAAATTAGTGAGCCTTAAGCCGGCCGTACATGCTCAGTTAATTTGACTCCGTATTTCCTTCAGATGCATCGACACTGGTTCCGAAGTCAATTCAACTGAACATTCGAACCCTCCACACGTTCAGTTTGTCACGCTGCAGGATTCAGTTTTCTCGGTGGAGACAAATGGCGTTGTGAGATATCGAGTCACTGCACACTGTGTTGCGAAGAATAGGTGAGCAAAAAAGCTGACAAGAATAAAGCCTATATGTATTAATCTATTGAAGGAACTGTGATTGTACTCTGAAGATTTTCATAATTATTTAAGAGTGGTTTTAATGGCTCATTTTTATTTGTTGAACATTGTATAATGTAAGACTTCGTTTAGAGATAATGAATATAGTGATGAAAAAAGTGTTATGTCCACATGAGCGACTTACTACTTCTCTACGTTTCTTAGCTGCAAACACATTCAACTGTGCTAGGTGCAATATAGCCGTAATCGTGCTAAATCCCAACACTCTAGAATAATATCAGACACAGCAATCTTATCGGTAGGGCCCACATACACTTGATCTAGGGTAGGGATAAATATAAATTGCTATCTTTCTTACTAAGCATCAAATCAAGACATGCACGCATAGCCCGCCCTAATTTGGACACGCTGATTCCAAAGCTGTAATTATTTTTTTGATTTGAGCTATGATTTACAATGAATTCACTGCATTTATTCTCCGCCTGAAGTCAACTTCAAAGAACTGCGCAAAAAACATCAGGCATCGCCTGATTTGCTCAGTTCGAGATTTTGTGATGATAAAGTTGACCTGATTTCCCCCTACACGCACAGTACGAACTGTGCAAACCCAAACTGCACAGTTAGAACAGAGCAAAAACTGAGCGTGTATGGCCGGCGTTACAGTAAAAAGATTATGCTACATATAAGTAGGCACTTCAACTATCGCACGTAGCTCCCGCGTAAAACTACCATGCCGCTGCCCGTAGACGCTTGTGACCGAGCGCGGTGCTGACCGGCGAAGTCGTGTTGGAAAACTCACGATATTTGTTTTGTTTTCAGTCGTTCATTCAAAGGAAGTTTGTGTTTTTAAAAGAAGAAGAGTTCCGCTTCAAAATGGCGTTCGAACGATTCGTGAGAAG
>JBCEWB010000001.1:8946814-8959851 GCA_039654565.1 Peronia peronii
GGGTTGGTCTAGTTCATTTTACAGTAATCGATATGTGCCAGGTCGCCGGAGGGACCGCAACACTGCGGTATTACCACCAAGATCTATATTCTATCTAAACCTAATTTAGACAGCATACTATACAATAGACATAGCGGAATTACCAACTTTGCACTTACAACATTTTCCAGTATTGTCTTTCTTCGAGGCGAACTACTAGCCAAAACAATTCTTTGTGAGTTTAGTATATGCATTATTGGCTGAAGCATTTTTAAATATTGCTAATCAACTGCAGTAATGAAGTTGTGAAAAGCGAAGGAGATACATGCAACTGTGGTGCAACCACAACAGCCGCTGAAAAATTCATGAATGAAAGGCGAGGGTCTTCGTTCCAGTTTGCAGCAGTCAATAATTATGGCTATTAACTTCCGTTAGCTGAACATGGCGCTCTGACCTTTGGTGCCATATTTTGTTCAATAGAACAACACAATATTTAGGTAACGAATCTAAGTTGCCTAAACATCAGAATATCGGGCTTCAGTAAAGTAAATTCTGTTCATCAGAGATAGCGCACTGTCCTTATAAATGGAGAAAAAGACCGATTGATTGTTTACCATACTCTTGGTTACCCAGTTGAGTTAGGCCTACACAGTTTTAAATGTAGATCTAGATCTAGAGATCTAGTCTAGCTCTGGAAGATCTAGAGTCAAGATCTAGATCTAGCTTGCATTCACTTAGATCTACATTTTTATGAATAGGCCTATAGTAACAGCTTGGTGTGAATTACAGTACATTTCGATTAATGTGGTTATCCCATTCAGAAAAAGGTAAAGCTGATGTCTGACTTACCTTAACCTTAAATTCAAAATTAATTTATATAGATCTAGATGTAGACAGCTGTAATCTAGATCTAGACCTAGATCTAGATGTCTATATAACTTTAAAAAAAAAAAAAGAACAACAAAAACTTAGTGTGTAAGTGCATGCTGCCTGCAGAATTACTATCACAAGAGCCATCATTTAAGTCCAGCATATTTACATTATAATACATTCTGAAAAGAAAATAGTGTGAAGTAGAATCATGTTTAAGGTAGCCTAACTTCCGGCTGGAGGTTGACAGGTGAATCATATACAGTAACCGTGGCATCATACATCAAATTTGTCCTTCTGTTCTGCCTAATGCTACATCCTGATTTGTCAAGATGGGTCAATCCAAATTCTGATGAAAAATATTGAGTTTAAGGACACATGGAAGTTAGTCTAGATATAAGTACAGAGTAAGGACTTCCTTTATTGGTTGCAGTATCAGGATTTTTTTTGTTGTTTTTCCTAAGCCTTTCAATCCTAGGAAAGTAGGATTATGTCGGCTTTAAGGGGCTGCCTATTTTTGCTGAGAATTTTTTGGGTAGAAATTTGGAATTTGGAAATTGATTTTGAACTGCCAAGGGTTCTTTAAGATGCATAATGTACACAGGACCTCTGAAATATTTTCACCCTTATCCAAGAAGGCTAGACATCAGGCTTCCCTACTCAGAGGAAACCAGGGGACACCTTTGAGTCATTGAAAAATCCGGGTTTTCGATCTCTGTATCCTTCCATCCCCCGATGGAGAGCCCGCAAGTCGGCCACAACCTCACCGACGTGAATTGTTTTCACCATGAAGCAGACACCAAACCACAGAGCCATGGTGACCCCCAATATCAGGATTCACATTCCCACTCCATTATAAATGTATTGAAAACATGTAAAAAAGCATCAGTTCGTAGATCCATCATGCTGCAGATTCTGAAAGCACACAGTTGGCCTTGTTATGATAATTTGTTTGCACTTGCTTGCAGCAGTGCTCTTATTTTTGATTTTGTTCTCTCTATTAAGCCTTTTAATCCTATTAATGTAGGACTTTCTTGGCTTTAACTCTTTCTATACCACACACTGATATATCGGTGGGCCAATGGTCGCCATTTTTACCACACACCGATATATCGGTATTTCAGAAAAGCAGCACTGAAGTGATCCGTATACACAGTGTTCCATATTTTTACTGCCAAAAGTATGTGAAATAGAAAACTAGGAGCATGTGGTGCCGAAATGTCACAGAAGTATGCAGGATTGTAGATTTTTGTAGAAAAGAAAAAAAGTAAACCCAAAATAGCTGCATTTCAGCAGCCCTCAACATTTTAAAAAACTCTAATAGAGCTCACAGGGAATTAAGAAATACAAAGTATTTAGTACCAATTTGTTGGAAATTGAATATAGTTCTGCTTTAGAGTGAACGTTTCTAATTTCTTTCATTTGCTTTCTTTACATAGTGATGAAACCGTGCAACTTTGTTATTTTTATGTTATCTCCCCTTTGTCTACCAATTTTCTTTCATGTGTTACAAGTATCTCGTTTCGTAAAATGATTACTTGTATCATCTTTAGAATCTGGCATTTATTAACTTTGAAGTGATATAAACACTGCACTCTTTAGACATTATTTTCAGCTAAAAATCCACATTTGAAGTACCCAAGGGTACTTTTTTCTGTTCAGCCTCTAAATAATGTGGTCACAACCCCATATCACCTAAGGTATAGAAAGAGTTAAGGTTTGCCAGTTTTTTTGTGAGAATTTTTGTCGGTAGAAATTTTTATTTATGGAAATTTTGCCCAGACAGTGGCACTTTGCCCACTCGTCATTGATTTTCAACTGCCAGAGGTTCTTAAACATGCATAATTTACACATGAGACCTCTGAAATATATTCTCCCTTATCTGAGAAGGCTAGACATCAGCCTTCCCTACCCAAAAAGCCTGAGGACCATTGGGTCATTGAAAAAATGCAGATTTTAATCTTCGTATTCTTCCATTCCTCAGTGGAAGATCCACAAGACAAACCCGCAAGCGCATAATACGATTTGTTTTCCACAGAGCAAGTGCCAAACCACATGGCCACAGCGACCCATGCAGGAGTGCTCATGAATCATGGCAATTGTTAGTATGCCACTTGCTGCCACTTCTGTATTGATTTTGTATCTATAAAGCTGAATAGAACTCATTACATCTTGTATGTAATTAACATTATGATTATTTTTTATAGTCAGCCCAAAATATGTCATTATTTGATGATCTGTATTTTAATGTGTAACATGAGTTCACCATTCCAGCGAGAATTTAACCTCACCTTACCAACATATATTATTATGTGAGCTAATTAAGATAGAAACAAGAAAGACTTTTGTGCCAGTATTTGGATAACTTGATCATCATGTAATTCCTTGATTTCACTATCTCCATCTTTGCTAAAAGAATCAGAGTTAAGATCAAACGGTTTTGATTGTATCTGATAGACTCTATTATTGCAATGTGTTTCAGAAACAGCTATGATTAGCTGACTGTTCAGATGTTGAGATCTATTCCTGTGCAAGAACTTGACGGCCAGTACCAAAATGTCAATAAGTCGGCTGGATCAGCTATATCGCAGTCTTTTGCTCACAAAATTTTTCACACATGGGTGGGGAAAACCGGATAATCTGAAAAGGTAGATATGGCTGTCGATGTGTAGCCAAACTTTTATTGTTACCTGGTCTGAATATTGATAAGAGTAAAACCTTTCATTCTGTTTTATGCATTATTTTTTGTCTGCATTTTTTAGCCAGATATAAAGGCATATTATTAGATGCTATTGATATCATTATTAGATCAGTGTTTTAGAAAAAATGTATTAAAAAAAGAAAGACAGAAAGAAAGGTGGACAGCGACACTTTTTATTTTTTTTCTCTCTTACGCCTTTTAATCCTATTGAGGTAGGATTTCCTCGGTCTTAAGTGGTTTGTCAGGTTGCCAATTTTTTTTGTGAGAATTTTTGAAGGTAGAAATTTGGATGTTAAATGTTAAAAAAGTAAGGGCTTCCTTATCATATATAATATATATACACATATACGGTGAAACCCACGAGAAGTCAACTCGCTTAAAGTAAACTCTCAGTTAAAGTTAACCTATTCAAGTCAACCAATTCCGGCGGTCCTTTTTTTTTTTTCCGTTATATTTCATTAGTCTTGTTTCAGATAATGTCAACACCTGCAGGGGTGAATTCACTTAAAAGTCAACTCCAAATGACCCATGCTGGTCGACTGACAGCCATAAGTTATGAGGACAAAGAAAAAAGACGGAGAGCTCGAGAACATCTTATTAGGACACATTATAGCCTTTGGACCTATCGCTGTGTGAGAAGATGCTTGGCTCTCTTCACCTGTCCTGCGTTGGTGGAGATACACAATCACACATGCACACAGCAGTTCCACACTCGTTTTCCTCTTCTTTCTCGCATGCATTGGCCAGCCCGTGAACACACGCCAGACACCAACTGCTTAAAGTAAATTCTCGTTAAAGTCAAACTATTCCGGCGGTCGCGTTTTTTTTTCCTTTATATTTCATTAGTCTTGTTTCAGATAATATCAACATCTTCAGAGGTGAATTCGCTTAAAGTCAACTCCAAATGACCCATGCTGGCTGATTGACAGCCATAAATTGTGAGGACAAAGAAAAAAAGTCAGAGAGATAAGATAGTGTCTTATTAGGACACATTATAGCCTTTGGACCTATCGCTATGTGAGAAGATGCTTAGCTCTCTTCACCTGTCCTGCGTTGGCGGAGACACACAAACATACATGCACACAGCAGTTCCATACTCGACTAGCCTCACCCTTCTCGCGTGCATTGGCCAGCCTGCGAACACACACCACACCATGGACCGCCTTGATACATCTACACTACAGTACTCTGGGTCCAAGTGGCACACAATTCCACGCTTGGCCCTCTTCGTTTGCCTCGCGCTGGCGTGGATACACAAACACCTGTCCTCACTCGGCTCTCTTCGCCCAATTTGTTGACACACACACTCACACAAAGACAGTGCAGATGGGCATTGCACCCGATCTCAATCACATCTTTAGATCACGTTCATTCCTACTCCTACATTCTGCGCTTATTGACAAGATCTAGTCAACCTTTTACTTAACTCCGTGATCAGCATGTCCAAGAAAAAGTACAACGTTCTCAATCTGGATACAAAGTTGAAACCTCTTAAAGATGGTGACCCAAAGCAAAATACTATTACTAGCTTAGAGTTAGAGGGGGAAGTTCCTCTGAGTTCTTTTTTTTTTTATTTCAAAGGTCTAGAGATAAGGACCTAAAGGCATAACCCAATAAATTTTATACAACACATTTTTTGACTCACCTTGTCTACCAGAGATTGTGTCCCCTGAAAACGGATAGTTGCCTAAAGTCAACAATTTTTCTTGGTCCCAAGAGGTTGACTTTAAGTGGATTCCACTGTATATATATAGAGTCAAGCCGCCAGCTCTCGCACATACCTACCTCTTGCACACATTTGCACTAGTTGATCAATTGTGCCATGATTTGCGCCGATTTTCCCGCCAAAGCGTGTTATACATGCGCAGTGATCCTTTCTTGTTCTTTTCAAACAGTTCGAAAGATCACCGGTTTTTGTTTATGCTTTCCACAAAGAGAAAATCCGCGTCAATTGAAAGGTAAGCAAATACATCCGCCATTTTTATTTTTAGTTAACAGATCATGTGACATAACTTAATGATATGGAATTATAGGAATTAGGTCATATATGACCATTTCCTTTCGAATGTTTGGGAAAATCCTTCCTTTTTTAGCTATGGCTGGGAATTTCATGTGTGTGTAGCAGTAACACTGTTATGGGACTGTGTGAGAAGGGGGGTCAGATTTTATAGTGGAATGCTACTAGTTGCACAGCTCCTAGCTCTCGCTACGAATACAAAATAGACTGAGTAGTAAAGCATTATAAGGAGATGGCTACTGGGATTTTTATTGGTTTTGTTCTTTTGTTGAATTTTTCCTTTAGTATATGACAGCCCACAGCTTGTCTTGAGAGATAGAGAGAGAGAGAGAAAGCTTTCCATTTTTCATGTCCAACAAAACTAGAATGAGAATGCAATTCTTTCACTTCTAGATGGCAATTTCTTCAGTTCAAGCTCGCCCAAAGACAATGAGATACTCAGAGGAAGTCGTGCAGGCTGCATGCCGGGCTGTCCTGAAGGAGAGAAAGGGACTCCGAGAGGCAGCACAGCTTCATGGCATCCCTCCTTCAACTTGGAAAGGACTGCCTAAAAGGGGAAGCCGCTTCATGAGGTAAGCAATATTAATTCATTGTTTTGGGTGTATCCCATTCTACAGCTGTATTACGGACTTTTTCATTTAAATGGTTTAGCCTGCACTTTAAACCAAATTTAAGCATTGACTGAGCATGTGGAGTCCTGACAATGAGCTATTGGATATGTGTAATAAGTTATAACTTTAAACAAAATTTATAATTGTTTTTTGTTACTCTCATCTTTAGGTTCAAAGGACAGTCATCACCGCCAGTGAGGAAGAACGGCCCGTTAACTGGATCAAAGAATCTACCAGGAGGGGCTTTGGTCACACCATGAGCCACGTTCAGTGGCGAACCGTTCAAACCATCCTTAATGAACAGAAGGCTGTCACAGTGTTTTCTGACAATTTGCCTGGGAAAAAGCAGGTGTCCCTTTTCCTGCAACGACACAGAGATGTCACCCTCAGGACCCCACAAGTCCTGGAGGCCCAGAGAGCTGCCATCACGAAGGGAAAGTTGAGGGCATGGTTCGAGACAGCTCTAAAGGAGATCCAAGCTGCTGGAGGAGATGTCTTGGACCACCCCTCAAAAATTTTTAACTGGGTTTCAGCTTGGCAGCGGCAGCTTCTCTAAGGTCCTGGCCCATAAGGGTGACAGACATATCTACTAGGTTTCGACAGACACCCACACCCAAATCACTGTTCTGTACCTCCAGGGAGGTACACAGCTCTCTAATTATTTTTCCTGGTCAGAGATTTTCGTTTGACCCATTAGAGGGCATCCCAGAGGTGCACTTTGCTAAGTCAAACAATGGATGGATCAATGGGGAAATCTTCACTGTGTAGCTTAAGACCGCCTTCATCCCTGCCATTGAGCACCTCCCCAAAGTGGTGTTACTATTTGCTGATGAACACAAGACACATTTGACTTTGACAGTAAGTGAGCTCTGCAGAGACGATGGCATCATTTTGTACCAGGTTCCCAACCATTCTAGTCACATAGTTCAACCTTTAGATTTGACAACTTTTAAGCTTTTGAAGCAGGTTTGGAGGGAGCAAGTTGTAAAATTTCAGGAAGAAAACTGCGATACTGTAGGAAAGAGGGAATTTTCAGCTGTTCTTAGAAAGGCTTGGGAACGTGGGATTCAAAAAGATGCTGTGATATCTGGATTCAGAGCTGTGGACTATATCCCTGGAACCGTGACAGCATAGACATGACAAAGTTAGGACCGTCTAGACTACATTCAAATTCAACTACTGAGACAAAGGCCGATAGTGTGACAGTGACAGAACCAATCCTAAACATGACAAAACCATTGGAAATGACAGGACTGGTTCCAGGGACAGCTGAGACTATGACTGTGACTATGATAGCAGATGAGACCATGTCAAATGTGCCACGGAATGAAGATCTCCCCATTGATCCACCATCTCCCACAACCTACCCCTCTGCCCTGCCCCCATTTTCCTTATCACCATTGCTATGTGTCACCATTGCAACATCCTCATCATCATTATTTCATATCACCTCTCCACCTATCATTACTACTATATCATCAAATAAAATCTGTACTATAGAATTGGAAGTATTTATTAACATTAATAAAATCTACACTATAGCTTTTTATATTTGACTTTTGTTACTCGCTCTGTGACTGTGCAAGTGCGTGACTGCTGGTGCTGGCTGTGTGACATGAGTGAAATGTGCGAGTGTGACTGCTCGTGCTAGCTGTGCATCATGGGTTAATCGGGTGTGTGAGGGTTAAGGGACTGTTGGGGTGGGGGAGACATTATCATGTGATAAAACAACTCTCTAAGTTCTAAACTGGACGTACTAAAACTATGGATTTGCTCACAAGTCATGGTCACTTACAGTGCTTTTTAAGACTGTGCCAGAGTTGGTGTGCAGACTGTGCGACCTCAGGCATCGCCCATTTGACTGCGAGAGGGGAGGAATCATGAGGTGGGTGTGTGTTAGGGTTAGCTATGCTGCCCCATGTTTCGCTCAGGAAAAGATAACTCTCAACATGGTAGCAAAAGAAAGGGGGACAAATGCAAGAGTATAAGTTACAAGAATGACCCGCCCCTCCTTGACCTTAGTGTGCGAGATCTGGCGACTTGACTATATATATATTATAGGCAGTGAATGGCTGGCAGTGAAGATGAAAGAAAAAAAAGGAAGATTATGTTTGCCATTGTTGCATTACCTCAGTGTCCATTATTATTTGACAGGCAGTTTAGGAAACATTTTAGAAAAGAATGCTGTAGGATGCATTTAACCGTCAGACAAAAAACACTAGGTGACCTTAAATACAGATGTTATGTTAATGCTTTTATATGCTTTTTGACAGACTCTTTGAATTCAGGAAAATTCTGTCAAATAGAGAAACTTGTCAGCAACTAGTGTCAGTTGATTATCCCATCAACATTGATAAGGTAAGTAATTAAAACACATATATTATATATATCAATATTATGAGTAATTTATAGTTTGTCTTACAATGGAGCAGATGAAGTGAATTCATTTTGTTACTGTAAGTTGGTAACTTATGGTATACATACAGAATTCAATGTTTCAGATAAAAAAAATACAAACTTGACATCAGTTTCTGTTTGCCTTCACCATCAAATATTTGACAGGAATATAAAGATGGAGACTGTCGCATTCTCGAGGGCCACTTTCTTTCACCTTTTGTCCACCATTTGCCTGGAATTATGCCCAAGGAAGTGGAGACAGCAAGGTAAGCCTTTGGATATTCTGGTAAATTGTAGGCAGTTTGTGTTGTTTACTAAAGTCTGCATCACTTAAAACCTTTTCTTTGATTAAGATTAATAAACTGGCAAATATGAATTGCATCTATGAACATGTAACATTTTATTTGTGCAGAGTTATTGCTCAGTATAGTGCATTAACTGATATATTATGATCAGAAATGTTGAATAGAGATAAGTGGGTATTATGCTGTTGATGTTACTCTGAATATTACTGTTCTTCGATGTTACATCATTTCTGTTGATTTGTATATTATAGTATTGGGATTACCTGCTTCTGAATGAAATAGTGTATTTACAGAGAAAGAAAATGTAGACATGTAAACAGGTTTAAGCAGTTTTGAACTGGATCCTGACTCTAATAGATGAATGAAATTTAGAAAGCCCCTTACCTACATAATACATTTATCAATTATGGTATCATATATGGGTTGCCTTGTAATCCTTATATTGTCTTTGGAAAAGATCTTCCTTAACTCACTTTACAAAGTAAGATTCTATCCCAAGTTTTGTCTCTGCTTGGTGATGTAGGTATTCCTACAGAGCATAGGCCCATGTCACCTGATCAGTCTGATCTGCCATCTTTTCTGTCTTCATATCAACCAGTACTGTCATTTCTGTTTTCAATTTCTGTTTTCAGTTTCCAGATGATTCTTCCAATTCAGTGGCGTGACCCAGTTTTGAAACCAATTTGCATCCATTTAGCTGGCACAGGAGATCATGTATGTGTTCACAAGTGTCATTGATTTTCTGATAAGTTATGGAGAAAGAAGTTCTCAGGGATGTAATATGGTTTATGATATATGTGAAAAATAATTGTTTTTTCATCTTTTTATGATATTTATTTTCTATGCTATGAATTTTAAAGAAATGATAATGATATAAGTTGTAAACATATTCCGAAAGACTCAGTTTACATGGTTTTTCGTAAAAGATTTTGTGTGTGGTAAAAAATAGGATTGATTACATGTGAAAATGCTTTTCGAAATCTGAAAGTACATTCATTACTAATGTGCAAAGATAACAAAGAGCTTATGAATTCCTAAGAAAGATTGAACACACCCACATTCTTACCACATTCATAAAGCAGCAAAGAGGTGCAGTCCAAAGTTTTTAATTTTGACATGATGTATGATTTCAGTACTTCTGGCGGCGAAGAATTCTCACAGCCCGACCATTGTTGAAAGAAGCAGGAATAGCATCTATTCTATTAGAGAATCCCTATTGTATCCTTTGCCCCCAGTAGATGTTGGTTGTTATTATGTTGAGTGAGAAATCATTATTGCCCTCTCTAAGCATATTTGCTTCTGTCTCCCTCAGCTTGTGACTGCTATGTCGAGATGTTAGTCCTTTGCGTTTTCTGTTTTGTATATTAGTTTTCATGTATATTTTGTTTAGGAACCTGGACTCTTATCTGGTTCTCTAGAGCATAGATTTATTATTTTGAAAGTTCTATGAAAAGGAAACATTATTCATTGAAAGAGATAGGCTCTACCGCAGTAGAATGAGGTTTTCAGAGCAAATGCAGATTGATGAAATGAGTGTATATCAGTATTAAAAGTAGAAAAGGAAGATGGAGTGGATGGTGAAAAGGAAAGAACAAATGAAAAGGAATTAAGAGAATGCACCACATATCTGTTCATCTTGAAGTTATTCAGTAGTGGATGTCTTGAGACAGTATGAGTTGGATTTAAAACAAAATATGATTATTTATAAAATTTTCTAAGGTTGTTTACTTGATGTTGCTGTCTATTTTACTCTCATTCATGACTGAAAATTCCTGAACTCTTTTTACCAGATGGCACGAGAAAACCCAAACAACAGCTGTAAGTGTAAGATATGGGGTTCTGTTATTGCAAATACCAAACAGTAATTTTCATTTTTGTTTGACTTAGGGTTTGTGTAAACTTTTCAAAACAATAAGTATTTATGCATCCATTGCTGTTATATTAGGCTGAGAACATAAACATAATAATATTTTATAATCAGTTGGGACAATTTGTTTGAACTATTAATGACTAATGATCATTCGGCAGTAAGCATTCATAAATGAGCTCATGAACAGACGCAGTCTATCTTCCTGTGTTTAATTTATATGTATATGATTATTTCAGGCGCTCTAGTCTACGAAATGTGAGTGACCTTTTCGTCATGGGAGGAGCACTGGTATTGGAATCACTAGCATTGTTGCACTGGTGTGAACGAGAAGGATTAGGACCGCTTGGGCTTTCGGGTGTTTCTATGGGAGGCCATGTGAGTCAAATTTATGTGCTACATATGAATTAATACTCATAGATATCTTCCTTCAGAGCACCATTATGAATTAAAATCATGGAATTTTAATCTGGAGAAAGTAAATCCTTAAGGTTCCTGAATTTTATTGACTTACTGTGTTGTTGGTAAATGTCACAGCCATTACCATATTTAAAGCGATGATGCTAAATAAAATCCTTTTGACTGTCATGATTGTTTTGTGGCTTAAAGCAGTTCTGATATTTGTGATATGAATGTGATATATTTTTGACTATTGACAATGATGTTTCTTTTACTTCTAAAGAAGATTGAACTGAAAGTTTTATGGTAAATGATGATCCTCCGTCAGGATATTATGGTATTGGAAGTACATATTGGTTCCCCATTTGTTAGTTGAGACAGTTCATATATTTGGTTTTGTTTTCTCTCAAAATCTGTGTTAAATATAACTGAAAAATATAAACACATACACAAAAATTGCTATTATAATATGTGTTTGATTTGCAGCTTCTGACAGCTTATGAAAAATGGACTGGTCAAAGACATGACAGTATGGGTCTCATGTGGTATAAGATTAGACATATAATGATGGAAACACCAATGACCATTGATAGTATTTATCAATAATACTTTGTTTAATTTTGAGAGTTTCAGATGGCAAGTGGAGCAGCTACCCTGTGGCCAAAGCCAATATCTCTCATTCCTATTCTTTCCTGGACAACTGCGTCCATAAGTTTCACTCAGGTAACAGATGTGAGCTTCTGCAGTGGTCAGAGTGACCGCTCTACTTCATTTCAGCATCATTTCATAATGGTCGTTTCACAGTGGCCCAAGTCAATTTTACCTATTTTGAAAATGTGGACAAAAACAGTTTTGCCCAAGAGAGGTTGACAGAATATATAATTTTCGCGTGGGGAAGAACATTGAAGCATTGAATTGACAAAAGAAAATAGTGGTTGTTAAATTGAATTACTTTTGTAATAATGATTATGTCTAGATCTGGCGTCATAACTCAAAACCTCAAAACATGACTCTGGTAATTGTGGAATGATCATGAACTTTGTTATTGTTTTATTAATTATCCAGTGAGAGAGAAACATGTGAAGTATGTGCCAAGGTTTACAACAACAAAACATTTGCCATAAATGTTTTGCTGACATGCAGCTTTTGACCTTTACATGTGAGATTTTCTCAGATAATGAGGAAATGTGCACAAAGAACTGCTGGCAGAAATTCAAAACTCCTGTAAAGGAAACTTTGATCCATCTTTCTATTTTAAGAAATAGTTTTATGGAATAGCCACTCATCATGAGCATTAAGAGGTCCATTTTCACTCTGAGAACATTTAAGGAATGAGATTGGCAAGGTAGTACAGTTTTGAGTGACAAAAATTTAATGATTTTGAGTAGATGAAAGATTCCTAATCATGTTTGTTGATTATAATGTATGAAACAAAACCTTGGCATATTACTTGAAAATTACTTGAAGAGTTACAAGATGCAAACAGGATGCAGCCGGAGAAAGGGAAAGAGCTTCAGGTGAATTACATTGATTCTTTTATTACTTTTTTGTTGTTGTTGCCATTTCTCTTTTGTTGCTGTCGATCAACAGGAATGAAGGGGATGACATCATCTTTCCCTCAGTCTCAAGATATATATATATTCGCAGTAAATAATGAATATCTGATGATATGAATGAAATTTGATGCCAGTGATTTTTGTTATTGCTGTATAGATCTTTCTGTTTGTACTTATCAATTAAATTGCCTGTTTGAAAGCCCTGATCTTCCTTTTGCAAGGGGCAATGATCTTTAAAAAAGTGAGAATCGGTCATACTATTAATTATTAATTATTAATCATACTATTAATTACTATTTATTAATTAATAAATTAGTAATTTCCTGACATTCAGA
>JBCEWB010000001.1:8972809-8986446 GCA_039654565.1 Peronia peronii
GTTTTTGGCTACTAGAAGTTTATTATTTTACAACAAATAGTATAGGGTGTCCGTGACGTTGCACTACCCCTTTAAAAGTAACCGGACAGTCAATGCATGCTTATTGTAAGTTAACGGAATGTTGTTAGCCAAAGCCAAAGCTGTTGTTTCATTTACATTTGATTTAATAATGTATGACCTAAATATCAGTAAAGTTTTATCATTTGAACTGAAAATCTTCTGACTGCCCGGTTACTTCTGACTCACCCTGTAGATAACGTACCATATGAGCTTTTCAACACTAGGCCAAAGAAGATTTTCAACAGTGGGGGGATTGAATTGTAAATGTTTGATTTCTATGCTCTGACGATTTGATTACAGACTAAATAAAAGTGTACTCTTTTACAAGCTACGAGGAAAGGTGGGGTGTTTAAAGCCCATACTTTACCATATTGGAGTGATGGTGGTAATAACATGATATATTATACATTGATCTCGCTTGACAAAACTTGCACTCAAAACAAATAAGGTAAACATCTCGAATCTCGATATTGGGCATCTTACATGTTTTTCATTGTATTCCAGTTTTGAATATCCCTCATCTTCAACTGGTGTGATTAGTATAAATCATAGAACAATTCTAGATTACTATAAATTAAGATAGGGCTCTAGCTGCCAGGTCTCTTATTATTTTTTAATCTTATATAGTCCGCTCCTCTATGATTGCTGTTTGTGTTAGCCCTGAATTGTTTTTACATCCATGACAATTTTCAATTCTTTCAGTACCTATACCTTCATCAGACAAGATGTGTTAGCCTTTATTGTTGCTATTTTATGTTCTCAACTGCCTTGAAAACATCCAGATCAGTAGTTTTCAAGGGGATTGATATTTTCCTATCACATTAATCCTCCTTAATCCAGTGCCCCATTTTGGTGCTTGAGCAGGCTATGTCAAGAGTGTAAGATATCGAATCCATTGAGATTTTTTATGAATGTAATGGTGAGTCTGAGAGTGAAAACTGTCTGTTCTCAGTCATCTCCTAATTATACAAATATGAGAATATTGCTTGAGTATTGAGGGTTTGAAGTGATTCTGGGAGGTTGGTCAAGTACATTCATATCTTTCCCAGACACTACTGCGAGGACATATGTGTGCTCATTTTATCGCCTCTTCCATATTAACCGTTTGCCAACTGTTCAAATCTAAACACCCTAGCTTTCAATTGTAGAAGTCAAATTTAAATGCTTTGACTGATGTCTTGAAATTCTATCAGTTCTAGTCTTGGCAGTCAAAGAGTTAAAGAAGGGGCCACTGAATGTTACAGTGTACATTATTTCTCCATCTAGAAAGGGTTAATGCAATGTGTACTGTGTATATCTGCAGGGACGAGAAGAAGTGGTGGAGAAGATACATGAGTATGTCATAGGAGAGAATCAGCTGCCCCTTGTGCTCTTTGGCGAAAGTGGATGCGGCAAAACCTCACTCATGGCAAAAGCCGCTAGCCAAGTAGGAAATATTAAACTGTTCTGTATCTGTAAAACTGAAATCCTTGTGATGTTTTCCGACGAATATTTTGCATCAGGGATATCTGTGAAGCAGAGAAATTAAACAGCAAACAAAAGCAGAGACAACCCTATGAATAATGAGGTAGACGAATTAATCAGTAAAAGACTCATTCACCGACTGATTGACTGACTGATTCACTCACTCACTCACTCACTCACTCACTCACTCATTCAGTCACTCACTCACTCACTCGCTCACTCACTCATTCACTCACTCACTCACTCGTGCACGCATTCACTCACTCACTCACTCACTCACTCATTCACACACTCACTCACTCAATCGATCGATCGATCGATCGATCGATCGAATGATTAAAATTTAATAATTAGTTAATAGACAATGGAAAGGGTGTAAATGGCTGAACAAATAAATTTCATTGAAAATCCTAATTTGATCCAAATACATCAAAGACATCTTGACTCCTCAAATATATATAGATAATGACACTTCTTAAACGACACACATATTGTTACATATCAACAATCCTCATTTTCTCTCCTTCCTCAGGTGGTGACCTCCTGGTTCAAGACACCTGTAGTGATGGCCCTGCGGTTCCTGGGGACCACACCAGGCAGTTCTACCATCATCCCCTTGCTGACTTCTTACTGCCAGCAACTGTGCATCATGTACGACCAGCCAGTGGAGGAGATCCCTGACGAGCTGGCGCCCCTCCAACAGTTCTTCAAGAAACTCATCAACATGGCAAACGTGGAGAAGCCACTGGTGCTATTCTTCGACTCTCTCGATCAGCTGTCAGGATCCGACGGTGCCCACAACCTCACCTGGATGCCCATCAAGCTTCCCCCTCATGTCAAAGTCATTATCTCCGTCCTGCCCAATTACTACGGATTATTGGATTTGTTGCGAACAATGATAGAAAACACAGATTCCTTCATTGAAGTGTTGCCGCTGGGCGAGAACCTGAGCAGTACAATCATACAAGCCTGGCTGCAGAATGCCAACAAGTCGGTAACAGCTGAGCAATGGGCAATCGTGAATGAGGCAATAACAAAGTGCAATCTACCACTCTTCGTCAAGTTAACGTTCGACGAAATCTGCAGATGGCGTTCATACACCAAACCCAATCTGACAACTCTGGCATTTACCATCCATGACTGTATTATGTTGCTGTTCGAGCGGATTGAGCTTCAGCACGGGAAAACCCTGGTCTCCCATGCACTGGGTTACATCACAGCATCAAAAAGCGGTATATCGGAGCCAGAACTGGAGGATTTAATTTCTTTAGACGACAAAGTTCTCAATGACATTTACCAGTACCATCTCCCGCCAGTCCGAAGGATTCCTCCCTTACTGTGGACGAGAATAAGGAATGATCTGCCAGGTTACCTCAGCGAGCGAGAGGCGGATGGTGTCAGCGTGATAGGCTGGTATCATAGGCAGTTCATCGATGCAGCCAAAGAAAGATATTTCAAAAATCTTAACTTCCAGAATGCAGTTCATTCAAATTCAGCAGAATACTTTCTGGGCACATACGGCGGTGGAATACCCAAACCCTTTGAGTATTCTCAGCTCCAGACTCAACGTTTCAACCTGGCAGACAAGCACAGTGCCGCTGATAGAAAGGTGCCACCTCAGCCGTTGGAATTCACGGATGCTAAAGGTAAGGTGATCAGGTACAACTTACGCAAGCTCAGTGAGATGCCGTGGCATCTCATCAGATCACATCGCTACGAAGATCTTTACAACAAGGTTATATTCAACTACGACTGGCTGCATGCCAAACTCTCCTCCATGCCTCTGCAGTCTGTCATCGCTGATTTCGAGGATCTGCTCAACCACGTCTACGACAACGATGTGCGAGTCATCGCTGATGCCATTCGCCTCTCCAGCTCCATTCTGGGCCACTATCCAGACATGCTGGGACCTCAGATCACAGGTCGACTGTTGCCCTACTATAGTCAGAATCCCCGAATCAGAGGGCTAATCCAGCAATGTGACACGGATGGTTTGCGACACTGCGCCCTAGTGTCTGCTTACCATTGCTTGCACACACCCAGTGGTCCACTGCAATATTCACTGGAAGGACATCAGTTTGCGCCCTTTGGCATCGGCACTCCCACTGACGGCAAACACTTAGTCTCTGTCTCCAATAAGATCATTATGTGGGATCTGTCAACTGGTGAGATCTCCCGCAACGTAGCGCCGGGCATTGAAGGCATCATGCAGAACCTAAGTATCTCTCCCAACGGCAAGTTTTCTGTCAGTTACACCAACAACAACCAGATGGTGACATGTGCTCTCAACACAGGAGATTTCAAAACCATCACTCCAAAACTGACCCAGAAAGCAGACGTAATTGCCGGGACCAGCATATCCAATACACACATCGCTATGTGGACAAATAGTACCACCTGGTTCCTATACACACTAGACGGTGCATTAGTGAAGGAGTACAAATCTGAACTTAAAATGCCAGTGCTTGGAGTGGAGCTCGATGAAAATAATGATGGAGTCCATTATGTAATTGTCAAAAGTGGCACAGACGCTGACACTGAAATGGCTTTAGAAGCTCATGATGGCTCGGTGGGTGCATTTGAATTTCACAGCGCAATCGCTGTCAATAGGACCAAAGCGGCTCTATACACCTGCATTGAAATCAGCGACAACGCAGTTGTTGCATACAAAAGAGAAGGAAATGCCTGGAAATATAACAGGACGGTGAGCGAGAATACAGACATCATATTCTCCTTTTGTCTGTCGGAAGACGAGAACTATCTGATAGGCACGGCTGCCCAGGGCTACAAGCTGTACGACCTCCATACGGATACTCTGAGAGAACTTCTACTCCCACATGGTACAAGGAACATCCCCACCAAAAACCAGCTGAGCAGCCTGGTGGTGTTTACAAAGAACAATCAGTTCGTGGTGGCCGGGGTCAGGAAGAACTTGTATGTCTGGGACGTCAAGCAAGGCAACATGGTTAAAGTTCTCGATGCCCACTTTGGCCGAATCTGTGCCCTTACCTCCGTGTCAGCTGGTAGAAATACTGTCATTTCATCGTCAATGGACAAAACAATCAAAGTCTGGAACTTTGACAAAATTCTGGAAGAAGTACATCCCATTGACAGGCTTGAACGTCCCATCGAGACCATCTCTCTAGCTGCGGACTCACCATTGTGTGCAACCACTACTCGGAATACAGTGGCTATCTGGAACCTGGAGACCGGCAGGTTGGTGAAGACATTCGTGAGCAACGCTCGCAGTACAATTGTGTCACATGCTCTCATCACTGCCGATGGTGATTATGTGGTCAGCGCTGAGTCCCCGAAACTGCTGATTTGGGACCTGTCGAAAGATAACCCGATAGTAGAAAAAACTGCAGGTGACATACAGAACCTCATCTTAACCGAAGAGGACAAGAAAGTCATTGTTGCTGCCAAACAAACCACTGGTAAAGCTCAATGCTTATGTTTCACCGTTCCCGAGGGCCAGGAGGTGTATCAGTTTGAGTATGTGGTCAGGAAATACCGCAATCCTGTCATTACCAAGGAGGGCTTGTTCTTGGCAGTCCCGGCCTCTGACAAAAGTGGGGACGTTATCGGTGTCTATCATGCCAAAACTGGGGCCCGCATGTACAACCTACAACTCAAATATCAGAACTACATAGAGTACAGCCATCTAGTGGCCATGCCCCACGACTCCAACTGGATTGCCGTCATTGATTCGGATAAAGGAAACATTCTGGACCTGAAAAAGAAAGCTTTGGTAAGATCTGTGCCCCGCTGGAATGGCCACGCCATGCAAGATGGAAAGATCGGCATGTACGCGCCTGCCCGGGGTGGTCTGGAACTGATCAACCTGAAGACCACGAAAACCACTAAGGTGCTGATTCCTAAAGTGGCTGAGGGTGTCTTCCAGGTGACGGCATTCTTCACACCGAGCGATAAACACGTGGTTTACTACCACTCGAGATACAGAACTGTGCGGCTGTTCCGTATTTCTGATGGCAAGATGATCGCCAACTACAAGACTAGCGCAGAGGTCCGAGCTATAGTGGGTAATGAACAAGGCATGTACATTGTGATCGGATGTCTGGACGGCAGTCTGACCACTCTCGCAATCGCTGATCCAGAGGACGAGAACTGCCAGGAGATGCTGGAATCCTTGCCCAGCCGCCGACTGACCAGAAGAATGTCCACTCGGGATCCTGGGGAGGCGGAGGCTGACGGAGACGTCCTCAATGCCAAGAACCCAATGGGCACAGCACTACAAGTTGCAAGGTTTGTTGCTAAAGCCAGAGGAATTCAGAAATCCAGGGCGTGTGTTATATCTTAGCATTTAGCGTACAGGGCGTGCATATTGTACGTATGCGTTTGATATATTTATTTGAATGAAGTGAAATGCAGTGACGAGAGAAAATGCTATCTTCGTTGCTCTTGTGTTAACTTCAAACTTCACCCGCATCTTTCAATGATTCTTTCATTCTGTAGCTAATGGAATATATATTATAAGATATCGCAAAATGCACACCTTGTCAGCATTATATGGGTACGTGATACCTTGGCATGTATCAGACATGTATCCGTTGGTCAGCATTTTTCCCCGAGACGCACAGTTTCTCCATTTATTAGTGTTATTCCGCAGCAATAATATGTCATAACGCCACAGTTCCCGCTAAGTCAACAGATGCACCAAATTGTGACAATTAAAAAAAAAATAATTCAATCATTTAATTTAGACGTAACCATAAATATTTATAGGTTAATGATACAGCTGAGCTTTCTGAACGACATGTATTTGAATGGATATATTCACTACAAAAAGAAAAAAAAACGTAGTTACCCTTACGTTTGTTTCTTTGTTGGCATGGCGAGGAACTTTGGTTGATAGGGTTGTAAAGTGTATTTTGGTGAATGCACTGTATTTTGTGAGAAAGCCATGTGAAGTGAGTTTTACGATAAATTTAGAAGTGAATGTGGCAAGATTCTGATTTCTTGTTAATGCCACAGAATACATGTAAGAATAGTGACACTCTCCCCTAATGAGAGCATTGGTCAATAACGATTCAACATTATTTTTCAATGCATACATTCGTTTTTATCATTTTTTTTTATATTTTTGTTTTTCCAACACAGAAAAAATTGACTCTGATCTTTCTTCTGGAAGACTCCGTCGTACCCTATCGGACATTTCATTTGTTCGGGTTCGTCTTCATGGACTCCAGCGTCCGACAATTGAATGGAGAGTGTTCCAAATCCTATCTAGATCTTACATATCTATTCATCGTTGTTGTGGCATTGTCTCCTTCCCGATAACCGTTTCGTTTTGACGCAGATTTTTTTGGTGGCTTTTCATTTCATTTTCGCTTTGACCTTTAACCCTTAGCCTATTTCGCTTTTTTGTTTCTTCTCTTGAGTTTCTTTGATTCTACGGTTAGACACTGAGAAATTAACTTTTCATTGATTTATTTTTGGTTGGTTTGTGACTGGAATCAAATCTGTGTGACTGCTGATCTGTCTGTAGTCTCTTTCTCTCGGCTTTGCTTCGCAGAATCCCATTTGCCTCTCTAAGAATCCTTCTCCAGCTGCTCATATTACATTGTATTAAAACTAACGACTCAATGTATCAGTTTTACCAAATAAAATAAATACAATATTTTCTATCAAGACTGGCCAATGTAGATGTTAATGATAATACTTGTATTGACTTGGTATTGAACAGTGGAGAAAGTCAGTGATAGTAATCATATGTAGTCTCGAATAAATTGTAATCATGATAATGAAAGCAAGGCACTTGGTCATAATGTACACCTATATTCATTTGAAAAGGCATTAACCTTCACTCCAAGGGTCGGCGACAATTTTCATGTTAGCCAGATAACATCTGATGTTATCACTTGCAGTGTTATAGAGGAAAATGAACAAATATTAAAATGGAAATGTCGAGAAGATAGAGACGTCTCCACAATGTAAGCTTATCAAGGTTAAGTTTCAGGACCTCTCTACTCAGAGACTTCTTGAGGTAGTTGTTATTATCATTACAATCATTATTATATTTGCTTTTGTTCTTAGAATTGAATACATTAGTTAGTGCTTGTGATGTCCCCATAAGAATTCAGGCGAACAGACCGAGAAATGTTGGTCTACCGACATGGATGATAGAGCTCACTAGTAAACACTGTATCAGATCAGATCTTAGCCAAAGATCAGTTTCTCGCTCTTAATAGGAGGAGCAGCTTTTTCCCCGCATTCATCTCATTTTGAGTAGAGCAGCGTGCTGTTATCACTTTTCCAAACTACGACGAGTTTCAGATGGTAATCAATAGTGAAGAAACATCTTGACGCTGTCAGTTTTTCTCTTTGCTAGACATTATAAGACCAGAAATTTGGGGACATTGTTTTACCGTGTATAACTGCTAACATTTGCTTGTTGTTATAGATCTACCTGCACAGCATTAAATAAAGATTTCCATTTCGGGGATTGGCAGATTGTAATAACCAACATTTCTGGTGTAGGTAAATAATTTAAGATACCAACTTTACTGTGAACTAAAATACATGTATGGTCGTTGCTGTTGCATGTATAACATTAGACACCAAATGGGACATGCAAATTTTTGTTGTTTTACAATGCCCTTTTTTTAATAATAAACTCAAGATTTAGTTATTCATTTTACAGTACACATGCAAACCGAGCCTTTTAGTTTGATGAAATAAAGGGAAAGGTAGAGTGTCTAATTGACATGTTGTTCCCACTAACGACAGTAATGTCTGTTCAGATTATAAAATGCAGAGAATCCAAGAAGTCTTCATCGAACTGGGAATCAAGGCGTCACCATTTCAGAATTTACAACTATGGAAAACTAAGGGCCAGTAACTTCATAAAGCTCTTGGATTATTGCAGGAAGAGTCAATTCAGCCTAGTTTATCAATCAAGGCGCTATAAAATATCAATAGATATAATTTATGTTATCTCATGTTGTTGTAAGCCAGAAATAGATAAGTACTGTGAAATTGTCATCGCCTTTAACAATGGAGCCGTGCAATCGTAGTTTATTGTGTCTCTCGTTAACTATTAGTGCTGTAATCACTGGTCTGTCGTTGAATGATGGCGGCCAAAATGATTGTCAACTTGATGGTATGAATCAGTGTATATAAGCTTGCATGTGTGTAAATCTCAAATCCCGTAAAGATAGTTCGTCGTCATAGATATACATGTAATGATATATTTTCTCGATAAATAAATGAAATGTTTAGGAGTGATGCTCTTGAAAAGCTTTAGTTATAAACCATACTCGTATATATATCTTGCATTAATCAATCATCCCTTATAATTATTCGTTTAAAACACTAACTACTGCATTTCTGGCATTGCCAATCAAATGCAATGATCCCAGAAGACCAGTGTTGTTAATCTGTAAGTACACTGTAATACATAATATGTGAGCCAGTCACGGATAGTTCACCATATAAATGAATATGAAGTTTAAGAAGATATCAGTCACGGTAAGTTCAGTTTAATTTTTACATTTTCGTGTATGGCAGTACAGAAAAGTGTGCCATATAGTAATGACTGTAAAAAAAAAAAAAAAAGACAAATTGTATGTTCTTGTGTTTTTGGCTTATGATGAACAGACAACGCTGTATAGCTTTATTCGTTGTAATGCAATGAATTGTTGTCATTTCTGAAACAGTGGTAGTTACAAAGTAAAATGATTATTTCCCAGTTTAGAAAAATGACAAGTAATAATTATTGTTGCAGGTATGAGTCATCTAATGGCATGGGCTTTTCTACTCATCTTTTCAGAATGAATCTTTTTAGAGCTTAGACGTTGGCTTTTACTGACACAAGAGAACATTTTGAACATATGAGATCGATGTTATGTTGATAAAAGAATTACAATTCGCGCACGTTTATATGTATGTGTTTGTCATCGATAACATATTACATATGTCTTTAAATATAAAATACAAATCGCTGTCTCGGATACAGGACGAAAGATGTGGTCATCCCATGTCTCTCTAAAGAGGGGAGCCGTACTCCTCTGACCAAAGCTGACAGGCTGAACAATAAGGAAGAAAACATCTCTTCGAATTTTCCCAGTGTAAAATGCTTCCTGCATTTTAGTCGCCATTTTCAGGCAGTATTGCCCGAAAAAAAAAAAAAAAAGGCCCTGAGACTAATTAATCATTGTAAATTTGAGGCTCATCATTTAGATTTTTGATAAGTATACAAAAATAAATATTGATTATATTCTCTCGATCTATGTAAACTTATTTTGTTAAAAGTTTTGGGCCTGCCTATTGGTGAGTCATTATGCTATCTCCTTGCTCTGTCTGTGCCTGCAGATGGGGTCTATGAAGCATTAATATTTTGTCCCAGTAACAAAAGAAATATGATGAAAGGGACATACGGCCATAGAAACTGTTTTTAAAGTGAGGATTGATTCTGATGTCACCATTAGGTACATACCGACATTGCTAGAGCTGCATAGTTGTAGCCTGTCATGATTAAAGTTCGTAATTCTTTAACTGTGATCTGGATAGGTAACTAATATGTCAGAAGTTTAGCTTACAAAACAGCATGTCCCAATGTATGATATTCCTCTGACGGCACTGGACCTGATTTTTTAAAAGGGCCTATTTGAGATTTTTTAAAAATACTGAGCACATTAACTTCGAAATATTCCAAATCAGCAGATAGACAAGTTGGCAGGTGATAACCTCAAGATTTTTATTAGCCTGTAATTAAATTGGGTATATTCACATATAGGCGTCCCGTGTATAATAAATTTCCCTCTCATTTCATTTTATCTAGCGGTAGGTAGGTGCCCTGAAGATAGCAAGAGACATAACTCACTAAATCATCAAGTGTCTTGCCTGGCTATCGTTTTCCATTCCGCTCTTTCATTCGAGGTCCTCGTGAAGGAGTTTCTGTTCCTTGTGTGAAATAAAATAATAATAATAATACAATTTTTGAATTTGAAGGAGCGCTTGGTGGGATCTCTACTGCACGGAATGGGTAAGACTTCACGCTATTGCGTGTCCATTGTCTGTTTATTGATAGTGTGATAGGTTTTCGTCAGCTCAACGGGAACCGACTCTCGCTAAGTAGAAGTGAGGTTACATGTAGATCTAACTACATGGTTAGGGTAAAGCAATGACGGATTCATTTTATAACGTTCCGTGTCTGTGCGCCTGTTCCCAAAGAACAACTGCGGCAAACCGGATAATCTCATTACAAGAATGATGTGAGTGGATTGTACCAAACTTGTGTCTTAGTTTAGATTAGAAGCTGGCAGAGGTAGGCAATTTGGAAGGAAATAGGCTATATCCCTTCTGATAGAAGCAAAAAGAAGCAGTTCTTGTGAAAATCAAAATTTTGCTTTTACCAAAGGAACGTGGAAGAATCTTCGGCACAAAATACATGTACAATGTATTAAAAATATTTTTAAAAAAAGGAAAAGAAAATCCTGAAAACTTTCGCTACAGTATTTATGGATTTAAGAGCAGTCACAACGTACATTGACTAATAAGCAGATAGTGAGGCGTACATTCATCTGGCTTGAGTCTATATAGTACATGTACGTGTATTTACATGTATATTATCACTTTTGCAGAGGTTGCTTGCAGCCTACCACCTCTTCGTCTCCCCTTCACCTTGCCTTTCCCCCATCTTCTTCTCTTATTCAGTCTCGAAATGAAGTGTGTCCGTCCATCTTTTTGAGGTCTGCAGAACTGTCCACACTGAAGGTTCACGCCAATTACTGTTGTGCTAAGATCACTGCACCTCGACCATGTTGTCGTCATTCTTTCCTTTCCAGACCCCATCGCCTCCCCTTTCTTCTTTTTCTTCAATGTTGTTTGAAAAATCAAAAAGAGATTCTTGACTCTTTATTTCTAAAATCTTGAACCGTCCATTTGACATGAGATTGTGTCGTAGGTTACCGTCCTTTGTATTACACTGTATTCTGCCATTTTTGTAACATTCTTCACTATTTTTATTATACAAATCAACAGCCGTCCATTAAAGCAAGACTTTGATATAGTCTTTTCCCTCCTCAGCCTCTTTATTATCTTTTTCAAATCAAATTAAATTAATATTTTTTTTACCTTTATTATTTAATCATCATTGATAAGCTACATACTGGTATTTTTATATATCTCTAAGACCAACACTGGAACCAGCTCATCTGTGAAATCATCTCAACAACATGGAGACATTCAAATCAGATGGCATTTTTGTGTTGCATTAACTAGATCTACTTCTGGTTCCCTTCAGACTTTGTTCACCTTCACTGGATTATAAATCAGAAAAGCATGCAAAAAGTAAAACTTTCTCCAAATTTTGTAATTTACTTCAGCAGATATGAGACATGGGATGGAAACAATGACAATTATGGTTCATTTCTTAATTTGTTAATTATCCCCTTTTTAAATTTGTTTTCTTATTATGGTGATGTTTTTTTAAGTACTTTTTTATACATGTATATTACAGTTGTATATTTATTTATTGTGTTCGTTAGCTTGTATAAACAAGAGTCTAATCCTTGAATCTTTTTTTTATTCCAGTGCGTCTAATGCAAAGATCCTGAAGTTGATTATTACACAATATGTACTGTGCATTATACACATGATCATGTACGTATATATGAATAGGTCTGCGCAGGTACAAGTACCTTTCTATATTTGCATGGTCTCAGACCTTATATCATACTTTTACTTACATTGCATTGAATGTAAATATTTTTCCATGCTACATTAAATGTAATACATGTACCACGGTAATAGTGTACGCTTGCATAATCTATTTTTGCAATTACAGATATTGCTTTGAATTATAACATGAACTGACTCGCCTCATCTACAATTTCTGCTCCGACTCAAGTCAAAGTCAAAATGAGTAGGGCTTCTGTCTCCTTTTATGCAGCCTCCTATTACTATGACCATTAACACCTCAGTTTGCCACTAGCACTTTCTGCTGTTTTTAACTGGTCATTTGCAGAGTAGGAAAACAAAAACACAGACATGAAAATGACTTCTTCAGTACCGGTAGTTCAAAGATCATGATTCCATCGATTGCTTAAACCCATTAAATGACATTGAATCGTTTTTAGAAAATCTAGTCAAAACACTAGTTGTGTATACAAGTTTTAAGTACATGTACATGTAGCAATGAAGCAACACTGGAGCAATAATGGGGTGGGGGAAAAAAAAAAGAGTGTAAGTCTTGAGGAAAAGGTTTTAGGGATAGTAAACACTAAATGATAGATGTTAAGTTACCATAGCTTTCTAATATAAGTGGGATTGTGAGCAAATTTAGTATGAAATTTAGTATGAAACTGAATAAATTTCTGAGGATGGGGAAAAAAAGGGTTGTACGAGGACTGTCCGGAAAGTAATAAGAAAATGAACATTTCTATTTGGATCTAACTGAACAGTGAAACTCACACAGGAGTTACTGTCATTCTGTAGCTACTTTTAAATGTAGCCTCCTTGGAGATCAACACACTTTTGTCAGTGCTGAGCCAGAGAATAAATACCCTACCTGAAGAAATTTGCGTCAAGCGAAACCAGTCTCGCATTGAGGTTGTGATGCGCACTTCTTCAGTGAGGTTGTCATCACAGTCAAATTTTGTTCCGCCAAGATCGCGTTTCAGGGGCCCAAACACATGACAGTCTGATGCAGCCATGTCGGTACTATGGGGTGAGTGTGGTAAAAATCTCCCAGGTGGGGCCAGTTTCTTATCTATTTGGCATTGTGGGGTGTTGCGTTGTCATGCCCTTGTTCAGAAGTCCCGATCTCTTGCGGCGCAGAGCTTCTCTCAATCGGTCAAGTGTTTCACAATAAGGAACAGCATTAATGCATCAGGATATTCCTGACTTTTGCTCATTGCCTTTCTACCATATGTGGAAACAATTTAAAGGGGGGACGCAGTGGCTATGTGGTATGGCATCTGCTCACGGAGAAAATGGGCCGGGATCGACTCGCGGATCCTGCATCGGGGGATGGAAGGACACGAAGATCGAAAACCCGATTTTTTCAGTGACTCAACGGTCCCCTGGCTTCCAGTGGGTGGGGAAGCCCGATGTCTAGCCTTCTCGGATAAGGGCGAATATATTTCGGA
>JBCEWB010000001.1:8988273-9008839 GCA_039654565.1 Peronia peronii
AGCAAAAATTGGCAACTTCTAAAAGCCGAGATAATCCTACTTTCTTTGGATTGAAAGGCTTAAGAAAAACAAAAAAAACGGAAACAATTTCATTGTGGAATTCGCTAGGATGTTTTCCTTTTGCGTGCAAAAATCGCACAATTCCCCTCACCCCTACCTTTGATCATTCTGCAGTAGGTGTATCCATGTGTAAGTTAGCATAATGATAGAATACGTTCATCACTGATGCTGATATTTGGCCACGAGAAAGCGCTTTACATTTTCTACTACACATCGTTTACAGATCTTAAAGATATTGATTAATCTGAAAGTTATGGGTATTTTCCTATTACTTTCCGGACTGCTCTCGTATTAAGTGCATGAAGACAACAGTAAAAGAATTCTGACAAATGCATGACTGGGTGATGAACGAAAGAAGGCATGATCAGAAAGAATGGGTAAATTGAATGTATAAAATGGATGACATGATTAAACAGATGAATGGGTAACTGAATAAAAGAATAACTGAATGAATGATGAATGAGTGAATGAATATATGAATGATGCGAATAAATGAATACTTGCGACGGCCAATATCATGTGAACTTCAAACACGAATTGAGGAATGTTGAAATTAAATGACATGTGTAGCTCCATCACTAATATTCATTGTCTTAGCCTAGTGTCTGTGCTCAGTCAGTATTGTTCATCTGTGGCCACAGTAACCGTAACCTGCACATCTAGCGTAGTCTAACCTACTACTGACCTCGGGGTAGCCTAGACTGTTCCACGAGGGCCTCCAGTCTCAGAGAAAAAAAGAAAAACATCATTAAAGATGGTAACGATGTATGTGCACAACCTGAGTTACACGTTGTTCTTTTGCCTTTCTGGTGTTCATTTCTTGTCTTGGCTACAACCTGTAACTGTAAGCATGTATGTACAACACATTTTTTTTGTCTTGATTTTTTCAAATATTTATATTTTATTAATTTTTTTAATGACTTTTTTTTATTTATCAATTACAAATCATTTCAAGACAAAGATTGCCCACTGACGACTAAGTCACTACCTCAACATAAATACATGTATAGTGAACGACAACTACGCAGAAATAATTATGACTAGTAGTACATGTATGCTGGAATTGGAGAAAGAATTTTTTTTGGGGGGGGGGGGGGGGGATTTTCAAACCTATCTGATTCTTTGAATCTTCGTCAGGGCAAATATGTAAGTATGATGATGACTATTGGTTAGAACGGAGAAACTCAGGACACGATTATGAGCATAAATCCCGCCATCAGTCACTGGTATTATATGCACTTTATATGTGAACAAATGACAATATTTCAGAATTGGACTACAAATTTTCCTCCCATAGCGACCCAGATCACATTCAAGAGTGATTTACATGGCCACCTCAACTAAACACCAAAAATTGCTCTATCTCGTTTGTGCAGGCAAGAAACCCATGCACCCATTTTGTTCTAAATACATGTACTGTACATGTAACGGCCCGTAGTACGTGGAACCTTAAAAACCACAAAGAACGATGCCACCAGCAGTACCGGTACGCTTATCTTCAGGACGGAGCCAAGGGTAGTAACTCGAAGCCTCAGGGTAAAGCTGCAAAGAACAAGGACTTAATTTTCTCTCTACAATACAGGTACACGTACATGTCTGTAGATACTACATGTATGTGCACCCTAACCGACTGCACGCTGAATGTTGTTACTTTCTGATTTCAATCCGGTGAGCCGCATTGGAGATTTGTGACAGTGCCGACATACATGTATACGTAATTATGGTGATAAGAAGAAATATCTGTCTGGAACCGACAATACATGTAACTCATATACGGATCAAGGGAAATAATCATTTAAATTTCCGCATACGGCCGTCCCGCGTTCTCTCCCTATGTACATGTAGCTGATCGGGAGTCCTCGAGTGGCTGGAGTTTGCAACCTACTTTATGTACAGAACTAAACTTACCAGCCTATTTATTATATATATTTCTTTAGCGTCTTCTATCTGGTCTTCATGGAGGCCTACTGATAATGGCCATTATGCAATTTGACTTTACAGTCAGGCCCTTCTGTTTTGCGGATATGATTCAGGTTCTCCGCTTTTCTAGCTGGCAGAACCCTCGTCTCCTGCGGCCAATCAAAACCGGTAATAATACAGTCAACATGTGCCTGGTAATATGAATTGCAGTTGATGATTATGATTGTTTTATACAGGACTTTGAATAAGTACTTATGACAGACCTGTTCAAACCATTTGGTAGGGTAACTCACACTAACTGTGGTTAAAAGATGTCATCCTAATTCACGAACTACAGTATCAAAGAATTAGTCATTTTTACTGCCTACTAAGATTTCTATATTTTGAACTTTCAAATGCAGGAAAATCTACATCATTCCATACTCTATGGATCTGTACTTTGTATAATTATCAGAAAAGATGTGGATAGAGGGCAGCAACATCAGTGCTGAACTGAATAAATTAATACACATGTAACAGTATGACAACCATGAAAAAAGTGAAATTAACTAGACTTATGGAAGGAAAAACGAACACACACACACACACAAAAAAAGACCCAAAAAGATAAGACTACAGTGCTTGATCTCTTTCTGAAAATAAAGCTTAGATTGGTAATCCTACATGTACAACAGCCTGGCCTTTGATAAGTGGAACTTGTATGAAGACTAGATAAATCTTTGTAATCTTAGCAACTACCACATAATAAATTCTGTGGCAAAATGTGCCATCACATCAGCCCTGATTAGTGTTATCCTGCACACCATGACTGACCAGTGGGTCAGTGCTCTACACACATAGAGCTGTGTGTCAAGACTCGGCCCATAGATATGTGTACTTCAATCATAAAGAGTGGGGTTGCTATCACTAACATATCTCAGTGCAAGACAATGTACTGAGAAAAACACTGGTAAAAATTTAACTCAAAACTATGATACAACATTTCAAAAATATACCTTTAATCATTTAACATATCAAAATGTGATATTCATTCAAATTTACAATAAATTGCACAAATAACAGCACATACAACAAGTGGGAGGGGCAGACAGGGGGAGTGGGAAAGGAAAGGTTTTTTTGGGTGTTCACATTTAACAATCAACAAAAATGAACATCTTTACTGTCCCCATTCACTCCTCTTCTGCAGTGTTTAAGGGTTGCAGCAGTCCTGATGCATCTCCACAGTCACACTAAACAAAAAAATGAAACAAACAGCAAGTTCCTCTCATCTTGTCAAATTCCTTGTGGAAGGACAAAGCTTTGACAAATATGCATGTACTCAGTAACCAGCTTTCTCTGTCATACATGTAAAAGGCACACATTCACATTACATTACTAGCAGCACAGCAATCATTCACTTTTGCATGTGTAAAGGCAGCCTATTTTAGATAGTCCTTCACAACAAAAGTGCAAGATAAATGATGATAGTGCTCCAATGTATTAAGGTAAAATGGCTGAATTATTGTCCTATAATTTACCTTATTTTTGCCAGGCACACACTACATCAACTAAAATGTTAAGATGCTACCTGTTAAGACTGTATATCTAATATATTTTGGTGATTTGGGAACCAACGATGCAATACAAATGGAATAATTTCATTGGTTTGTGCTATAATGAAATTAAACACTAAATGCACTTATCAACAATTACAGTTAAATAAATAAAAAAAATACAAAATTTAAAAAAAATAAATAAAAAGGTAGAAATATATACAAACAATACACTGTAATACTTTCAAAAAAAAAAAAAAAATTATCTGCATAAGAACTCATTATCAAAGTGCATTTACTAACAAAAGAGTGATACCACACAAACATGTATAATTAGAATGAACAAAGGAAAATGTATTGGGGCTAAAAAAAAAATCAGATAAATTTTTAAAAAAAGGATGAAATGGCGTCTTCATCATGAGCCCAATAAATGGGGATGAAGCCCTGAATTTTTCTGAGCATTTCAACATTTCTAACTCAAACTGTTCACTGCCATCACTGTCTGCAATTGATTTACTGGTGAACATCCCAACCAACTCATCTCCAGTCAGTATCTAGTACCTAGTACTAATATCCTATGAAATGCTTATTTTGAGTTTAAAAAAAAAAAAAAAATGTAATACTGTACAATCCACATATACTGACATTGCTTGTATCGAAATACTTTTTTTTGGACCCCGCTTTTTCTCTTCTGTACTAGATCTACTTATAAATAAAATTCACCACTGACATTATTTTGCTGTCATTCCTCCAAATTTCGACATGCCTGGTGTTTTTTTCCCTACATCCTAATACACACAATGTAAAGTCGCGTTCTGGCTGACAAGTCCATTGTAAACATAATTATAAACAAAGCTGACTGCCTGTCTTTCGCACTTTCAGTTCACTTGTCTGCGCAGGCCAATGCGACATTGTTGCATGGCATGCAGGCTTTGTTCCGACTAGCGTGTGTCCAGCTGGATTATTACTAGCCCTACTAATTCCAATGCTATCTTAGTATCTATAACAGGATTTGTGGACGCACACGATGCTGAGATGTGTGGACTTTGCATTTGCAGGGATATGGGCTTTCTTACTGTGCCAGACCTTTTTGAAAAGGGGGGGAGGGGGGTTTACTTGCACTGGTTGAATGAGACTGTTTTGAGCCCATATTACACAGCAAAAAGTCAGCTGGCCATCAGCTATTATCTGATTGTCTTCATACACATGGTTTGCTTCTACCCCAGAGTTGCAAGCCCTTATATCTAGCACATGGATACAAACTGAATACAAATAAGTAGGTATTTTTATGGTTTGACTTCATTTTCCAGTCATGCCATCAGCTGACCTATGTCAAATAATCCTGGCCCAAAGCCTTGCTGTAACACATGAATACAAATAAGTATTTGACTTAGCTATTCACTCATGCAAAGTTATGCCATCAGCTTACCCATAACATCTTGTCACCGCCACAACTCGCGCAAACATTATTGTGCAGTTCCTTAATTATTATCTAGATTCCTAACAGTCTAACGAGCTCAAAGCATATTATTTCGGAGTACTGGTTGTTATGACAATTATTGCTGACAAGTTGCTAATAGTGCTACAGCATGGATCATAGCATTATCATGAAGATTAGACATTCTCACAAAGATGATTTTATAAATTCTTTTAATAAATAATACCAAAGACATTGCAAGATTTGTGATAGATTCAATTTCATCTACACCTCAACTTTCTGTTTGAGCTGACTAGGGTGGCTTTTGTTGGAGACGAAAAAATCATACTTGTGAACTGCTTAAATGAAATAAGCAACATGGCAGAAAGAGTACCAGCCGATGCAAATATAAGTCACTACAAATTCTTCAAATGTGAAAAGACTATGGAGAAACTCAATTATAACTCATGCAAAAATCACTCCATGTTTACTACTTTTATCACTGAGCAAACTGTAGCTGAACAATGTTGTCATCCATTTCACAAAATTATCCATTCCTCTGACCTCACCTATAGCTCGTTCGGCTTTCATTTCACTAATACAAGCAAAACACTGGATGAAATGACAAACAAATTGGGTCAGTAAATGAACTTCTCAGGTAAAATGAGATTCGTAAGATGATTATGACTATTGGGGGGGGAGGAATTCAGCAAAATATTGCCATTCTGTTTTTAATCATGGGGGGGGGGGGGGGAGAGAGAGAGAACAGTTACCAACATACAATCCAAGCAAGAACATGGAAACAACAACACAACATTATCACTGTATCATACAGTTTTAATAAGTATTACAACAATTCAGTCTGTTTTCCAGCATGACACCTGGAGCAACAATTTGAGCCACTTTGAACATCTACACGCACGCACATAAAACCCTTATACAACCATGCCCCTACAGTTAAGAAAGTTTATCCAAAAAAAAAATCTGTAAATTTACTGTTTATCTCCTGCCACCCCTTCTTATATTCTCAGCTACAGCCCTCATTATCATTATGCATGTGTTTTCACAAACAAGATCAGCAATTCATTGGACAAGTAAGTATAGACTAATGTGAGGACACAAGCACCTTACAATAAGCACCAAATCAGAAGTATTGTCTCAGTGCATTGAAACTTGAGCATTAATGGTGACATATGCCATCTTTCATGGACAAGAAAGGATTGCTGTCCTCCATAAACTTGTTTGCTACAGCAGTTATCTAAAAGCTACATAACACAAAACTATTGTATAAAAGTGAACATGGTTTTGCTTGAGACCCCCCGAAATACTCTGAAAACAAAAAAAAACAAACAAACAAAAAAAAATTACTGTAGGTGAATAGCTTGTATAATGACAGGCAATTGAAAATTTCTTTCCAATCCAGCAGATACTGAAAATAGGGATGTCAAACTTGTTTTCAAGAAAAAGTTGGAAAAATATGGTCCAGTTGCCTAGTAATATTAAAACTAAACCTACTGGTACTATGTCAGCACAACTTCGCAAGCTTCCACGAGATTTTGGGTTGGCAATGGCTGCTATCACTTGAATGGGAATATAGCTACTGTAGATCTAGATTGTACTAGGAACGACTCCCCCTTTTCATCAGTCTTTTCGCAAGCCAGGACCATATCCCTTGTTTTTGTCAAAGGATTGATTCAAAAGGCTGACTTTCAATCACAAAAGATCTTGCGTCTGGCCCTGTAGAAATTCGCGTTCGCAAACTATTGCATGAATTCGTGCACTGCGCAACTGTTACCAATTTTTGCAACTTTTATTAACTTTCACAATTTCTAAGCGAATTCTGTCAAAAAAGAAGAAAATAATAATAAAATAAATTTTAAGAAAATAATATTAATAATAATAAAATGTATCACTTTATCATTGTTTCCCTTCACAACAACGGAATTTGTGGTAAACAGACTAATTTGGCAGGGCCACATTCATCTACTTTCGAAGAGCAAAATGAGGCCTAGCGGTCCATAGATATACTAGTACTCTAGGAATTTCGGTATGATTTTTATTTTAGTGCAAAGCCTAGCCCGCGGAAAATAATAATCTAATCTAAATCTAGGTTAGAATATAGATATTTAAATAATTTTGGAGTCCGTACTATCGCTGTTTTTAGATCTAGATATAGCGTCAATTTTCGGATTTGGGTTCCAAATTGTCAGTAAATCTAGTCTTTTTTCTTACCAAGTGTTTTGACTCAACACGACTTTTAGAGTGGATCTTAGTCCAATTTTTATAAGCCATTGTCGATCCAGTTGGGCAAAAACTGTGTTTTTCCTCGCTTTCTATCTGTCATGGAATGCCCCAATAAAAGTTTCAAAAGGAATATCAATGAAGAACAATTCTAATCTATTTCATCAATGGTCCTTTTTTTTTTTTTTCTCTTGCAAATTTTATTAAATACATGTATTCTAGATCAAGATTATAAATCGACATGCACTTACACTAAATATCCTTAAGTAATCAAAACTTTCTAATGTACTAGTTCCAATTATAATTATCCAAAAGTACTTTTTTTTTTTTTGATCTAGATCTACATCGCTCTAATAATTGCCTGATTATTATTAAGTCCCAGCTGTAGATCTAAATCTATTGTTTCGACATACTGCGAATTGTGAACATTAATGTGATTCTTCGGATAAGTTGCAAGATAAGATTAAGAGCTGTCATAAGTTCTCTGACAAATCACAAAATGTATGTCTTGATGCAGCTTTTACAAGTTGCAGTACGAGAACAATAATTCAGGTTTTGCAACAAGTTGCGAAATATGAGCTTAATTAATTCAGCTTCCAAGACAAGTTACAAAATGATAGCATACATGCAGTTTCGCAAAACATTTTAAAATAAGAGTCTTAATTCAGTTTTTCTGAACTTGCGAAATTTGAGAATTGAAGCAGACTTTCTGACAAGTTGCAAAATAGAAGCTCCAATACAGCTGCATCAACAGTTGCGAAATGTGAAAATTAATCAGCTTTTCCCACAAGTTGTAAAATAAGTGCTTTAATGCTGCTTTTTCAACAAGACACGAAATGTAATGAATATCAATGCAGCTTTTCTGACATGCTGCAAAAAAATATGCATTGATGCCACTTAAAAAAAATATGTGAGCTTTTTTGACTACTTTTTTTGTGTGTAAGAAGCCCTCGATTAAGAATGTATACCACCACCTTGTAATATAAAAATATACATAAAGAATTTAGTGTATATTGTCATAAGAGAGTTCTGGTCATCATTGCCAACTTGTCCCCAATTCCATTGCTACCAATATGTCTTTCGGTTCATACAAGCAATATTTAGTTTATTTATTTATTTACATTGTATTTAGTTTTTTTTTTTTTTAAGACCTAAATAATTATAATACCGACACTCAAATTTTTAATGTTGGACACACACACGCATAATGACAAATGTCTGCTTTATAATGATTGCAGTCTCGAAGCAAAAAATATGAATTAATGTTAGTATATGTTACCTGACAACTGTGCAACATTTAGTGCAACTTTAGAATTTTCTTGCAACGTTCTAGCGGAACGTTTGCTGGTTACCAGGGCAACTTTTGAGCATTTTCTTCACAACATTCTGGAGGGCCAGTCACATGATCGCTTGACTGAATATTGTCAAGTTTGAGGGACAGAATGTAACAAACTTCGTGCTCAAAATCTAAATAAATCTAAAGCTGCCAAGTGATAGCCTAGTTGGTCCGTGTGACAAGCATGCATGGAATTACTCGGCGAGCCAAAAATAACAAATTCCAACTAAAGCTGGAAGTTTGACATCCCTGTGAAAAATGGCCTTGCTCTCTACAGACACTCAAAACATTTATTAGTACTGCGCCACACACTTGGATCAGTTCATTTACAGTATATATACATGCTTCTCCTCATGAACAATGGTTGGAAAGTCATGGTAATCACAGAAAAAAAAAAATTCTCTAAGCTCATGATGGACATTGTCAATTATATTTTGTCCCTTATATTCCTGGCCCTTTTGTACTGTCAATGTCCAGGTGGTTTTGACAATAGTCAGCCTACCCCTCTCCCACTGTCATGTAACCTCAAACTAATGTCTTGAATAAAGGTCTCTGAAACCCAAAATGACACTGCAAGAACCACCAAGTATGGGGGGGGGGGGGGGGTGGGTGTTTAATCTATCTCCACCTGTCTCATTCATCCATCGTGTTCTTATTTTCCTGGAACTCATCATCCTCTATTTCATATAGACCTATGACATAAATGTTGAACAAAATCAAAGCTGGTTTTCTGCTGTTCTGACACAAATGTGTCAATATATATGTTTAAAAAAAAACAAAAAAACCTGCCGCATAATCTTATAAATTAGATAGGAAAAACAGTCACGCATGCTACAAGTCATCATGGAAATGTAGGTTATGTGCAAACAAAGCTGACCCAAAGTTATTCATGGAGGTGGACAGTTGGTTTTTCCTCTCAATCTCTGCAACATTCAACAAAAATCAACATCAAACTGCAATATAATCTTTGCTCTACAAAAGCAATGGCTTCCATTGCCAAGTGAGGGACAACTAAATTAAGAATGACAAAACAACATAAATTGGGGAGGGAAAGACAATAATGATGGCATGACTTAACACCAAGAGAACAAATACAAATACACTGATCAACTGATAAAGAATACCCTTACAGCTAAACATATTTGTGGTAAGGTATTACATTTATTACTGTCATAATGTCATCGAACTAGGTTCGCTGAAACAGCTATCTGGTGGACACCCATGCAAACAAACATCTGTTGATGCATATATGACCATGTAATGAAACCAAATGTTCTGTAGTTATGATAACTGCTCTGTAAGGCCTTCTACAACATGATTATGGCATTCCATATTAATGCATTTGGCTTATTTTGGAGTATGACTCACATGGGTAAAGCAAAATCTTGAGGACAAAAAAAAAAGCTAGATCAAGAAATAGAAAACTTAACATTGCTATTTTCCAATTGTTGGCACCCACTTGAATTCTACCAACAAGGAATTCATTCTATGTGATTATATCGAACCCATTATTATTACTGAAATGTTCCTTTAATTCAGTTCTCCACAATTTCGTTTTCATCTGCAGTTATCATGTAGTTCTTCATGCCATGCACTCACACAATTGTAACAAGCTCTTACATTCATGAAAATGTGTTTAAAAAAAAAAAAAAGTATTGCCATACACTATACTAAACCAATATGCTCAAGGCAGAAGGGTGACATATTCATCTTGGTCCAAGTTACACGTGACTACTATCACAATCCGCTTTGTTCAGTATCAGGGAATAAGCTAACAATACTGAAATAGATGATGATAATATGACACTATCAAACCCAGAGATGTCTATCTCAGGTTCAATTACTATACTAGCACATCATCATCTCACAGGAATGCAATGGGTATCTCCTTCCAAGTGGTTTAATGTGTCCCCTTCTTAAATGCGGCTCAGGGCAGACCACAGCATGTTCATAGACCTTCCTAGGTATCTGTCCAACACTGAACATCACTTCCTTGTGACAGAACTGTATCCCTGATTCCTGTCACATGACAAGGCTGTGGTGGTTGCCTCAGCTTGGAGCAGCAACAAGGACTGGATCCTAATTGAGCAGCGATCCCGCACATGGAAAGACAATGTGACAAAAACATGGCCCCACTGCCCACTCTTGGCCAATGTGGGGTGAACTATTAAGCATATTCAGCAACTGGGTGGCCGGTGGAGTAAAAGTGACTAATTATGACCTTGGTTAATCCTTACTAGAAAACACATATAAATTGTTAGTGGCAGCTATTGCAACAATATTCTCCAATGGATGCCAGGCAGTGTGAAGTATTTTCTTATTGAAGTCTAAACAGTCAACACTGATTTCATCTTTCTTTCTCTTGCCACCAGTGGAAACTTTCCTAGGTTTGAGTACAGTCCTTGGTTTTGTGATTTCTCTGCATGCCTCCAGAGTAACGTCTCTTTTGTTATCACGCTCAAACATCCTAAAGAAGTTGTTATACGACCCAGTCATTATGTGCCTGTGGATGGATAAAAAAACCCCTAAAAATAAAGGTGTGATACAAACAAAACTGAAAATCAATCATTTATGTGTTGACTTCATTGTTTTACCTTTAGGTAGTTACTGAAAAAATGTAATAGGTCTTAAAACATAACAGTATCTTTAAACCCATTTCCTTATCTATACATTTCTCAAAGTTGCAAGCACTTATTGCATAAACGACTAAAATAAGCCAGCATTTTAACCCCTTCGTCCCTTATATGACGTACCTAGTACATCACGAAAATGGGTAAATTGCACTGCCATGCCATATCAAATACAGCATGGAAATCGCCGGTACCTCGGTTCCCAGATCCCTATATGCCGTACCATATATGTCATTATAAACATGGCTCAACAATGATCCTGTATGGAGAAATAGCCACAAGTACTGGGTGAATTCGAACTGAGCAATGAAAAGTACGTATTTTGATATTTTTATAATTTTTTTGTTTTTTTGTTTCTTTACTGCTGCAACTACAGTCAACCTCTATATACTGTTGAAGTCAGAATGTAAACAATCGAATAGAAGACATCTACAATCGCACCAAAATATCTAAGAAACACTGTTGTGTACTCCTTTTTTATATAAAAAACATCAATGGGTATTTCGCTGGGTGAGGAGGCTGAAAGCGACAAATATGATGATTCTGGGTCAGAATATGTACGTAAGTGAGCCAGAGTTAGGCTCTGTGACATCGAGTTCGATTAGTTATGATGATAACCTGGCCCCTTGTCCTCAACAGATATACATTTAGATCTTAATCTAGACCTACTAGACTATAGTAGAGGGGGTATGGGTAAAGCACTGAAGATAGAGGAGAGCCCCCAACAGAGAAATCCAAGTCTAGACCTGCCTTACACAGCCAGTGTGAAGATATGACTCTGAAAAAGCTGAGTGCACTCACACAATGACCGACCTAACAAGCAAAAATCAGTGCTGTATCAGGGAATGAAAAGCCTGTTGCAACGAAAGGGTTAATTGAATCAATAAAATGGATAAAAAACAAAACAAAAAAAAATTACACAAAATACCAAATGCAATTAATTTATTAAAACTGAAAGATTTACAGGTCTCCTATCAACTGAGTTATTAATTTACTTTAGTGAGAATGCCAATATTATCTTCGCATCTACATTGCCAGAAATATCCTCTCCTCTACTTAGATCAACAAATATAAACATCCAACACAAACACACAGGCTATTTATCCACTTGCAGCCTAGCGGCTTTCCTTTAGGATTGTTCTTCGCTCAAATCTAAAATGGGTGTTTTTATGTTTTATTGACATGTCTTTAGATTTCTTTATCTTTAAACAAGCATTGAAGCAAATGGAATGAGTAGAAATTCAGGGAATTATAATTTTCTTACAGAGTTAAAGTCCAAATTTAATCCTAAAGGTGTGGAGCTAATCATCCGCAGGATACCTCAAGTTGTCAACCGAAAGTACTGCTGGAATACGCAAGTTTCTATATTTATTTATGCTTCAGAAATGCATGACTCTCAGGTCTAAAAGTAATAGATGCTGAGTATTTTCATATGAAATTGCATATCGTTTTAAGAGAAACTTAAGTCCAAAATCTACTAAAATGAGGCTCTGACCCAGCATCCTGACACTTCTAGGAAAAAGTTGATAGAATTTCGGAGGGTTACTCTCATTTCAGTCGATAAAGTATGGGGAGTAACATATTAAATGATCAGAAACTTTCAAGAAATCTTCACACGTTTTCTTACACTTCTAAAGACACGAATGGATAGTTGATTAATTACTCCCACCACTAGCATGAAGTCTGTGGACAAAACTAACACTGAGATGGAATCCACACTTACTTGTCATCTCCACTCCAAGAACACTCAAATTTGTCAAATATACAGTCATTCTCATAAAGAGAACACAGTTTATTCCTAAGATATTCATGGACTTGATACGTCTCCACAGGTCTCGTTTCCATATTTAAGTCCCAGACTTTGACGGACAGGTAGTCTCTGGTTATCATATAACGTCCACTATGACTAAATTTGACATCAGATATACTGGAAATTATTTCAGAGAAGAAACTTCTGTTTGTTGGGTCTTCAGGTTCTTCAAACACTGAAATAAAGAATGCAACAAAATTATTTGAATACTATGTTTGGAATAGTTGCCATCAGTTGTACACATGAATTCTGGTTAACATCTCTAATGATGGCAGAAATTTCCCTAAGTACTATCATTCAGAAACCGTACTCTTGATGTTTCATGCATTGCTACTGTGAATAACAAGAGTGAGAAATGAATTCCTCTCACAAGTCACTGACAAGCAAATGATATGTTCAAAGAAGAACAAGAACAAATTCCAAGATAGGAAGTCAAACTGGTTTCACCAAAAAAGGTCAGAAAATTACTAAGCATTTGGGGTTTGAATCAATTCTTTTGTTTACCACTTTTAAAGAACTAAAAAAAAAAAATCCTGTGAAAAGCTCACAATAATTCTCATCACAAGAAAAGAGTTTTCCTGATTTATTTATGACCCACCAGGTACATCAAAAGCTAGATTTACATAGGGAAAAAAGGAATATCAAATATTCATGATGCATTTACTTGGTAGGCATGGCCACCTTTATTGTAAACCACATATTAAATTTGAAATTTTGAAACAAAACACCTTTTTTTGTTTTGTCAGCACTCAATCATTCACTGGCATTTTAATTCCAAGAATTATACAACCATCAACATCAGGAAAGAATATCCTATCATCTGCAATATTAGCAAAGGAAGAATCTTAAAAAAAGAGAGTTCATCCACTGCCTAAACATTGCACAAACTATCTTAATAGTAAACAAATGTGGAATTTTCTACGCATCCTTTCATGCTTTCAATGGCTGTTCCTACTCAGAAGGTCAAATTTCAATCCTTACCCATTTGTAAACAATCTGCATCATAACACATATCAGGGCTGTCAGTGCAAGATTGAGCCTACCCCTGAACTCAGTGGGCCGGCATACGAAATAATACACACGACTCCTCATTTCATCCCACAAAGACCTAATCACATACAAAATAAAACTGAATGCTTTGTCATATTGAAAAACAACAAAAGAAATTCTAATCAGGACCAATGTCAATGATGAATAGGATTATAAGTCTAATACTGATCTGGCAGAATGGTAGTCCCACAAGACAAGTCACCTAAACAGTACAACTAGACTAGATCTAGACCTCAATCGTAGTCTAATAGAATAGTGACTAGCAATAGCATAAATTTAGTTGATGTAGAAGCACCAAACCATTTAAACGATCACACTGATAGGTCACACTAATCACGAAAAAAAAAAATTCAAAGTTAGATCTAGACTAGATCTAGATCTTGATTCTAGATCTACTGGTCTCAAATGGTCAAAGGACCAGAACTTGCCCTCCACAGAATAAGCAGGAGAAGCGCTCTCTAAAAAAAAGTTTTTCAAAAGACTCTAAACTGTAATTACTAATGACATTTATAATATCCACCAATCTTCCACTCCTTTTCATCGGCTATGAAGGCTACAAGATGAAATTCAAAACGTGTTCCTGGACGTGGAAAGGGATCTTTTTAGCCGAGCTGCCAGGCTTGCATTTCTCTTACTGTCAAGGGAGTAATCTAATATCATGTGGCATTATGATTTCAATAGTCATTTTCGGCCAGGCAATATAAACCCAATCTGGCAATATATCACATAACCCTGCTCCAGTTACGGTTCCGTATTGGACATTTCTTAGCTGAGAAAATACAGTAAATTTACTAATAATAGTTTACTGGAGATTTCAACAACCATAGCCAGCCTTGATGCTGACAACTGTGATGCAGGAGCTGCGGACCGCCGCGAATCCCAGATTTTTGCGGATCCGCAGAACTCTGACAGCCCTGATATATGAATAAGCTACTCACTCTTAGCATGCTTATCACACAATGCCTGCTCTCGCATGTCACACAATCTGATGCTTCCTTTACTGCTGCTGTACACAAACATGTTGCACTCTTTAGGATGAAATTCTGCAGCAGTAATTACTTCTGTGAGCTCCTCCATGTTAGCAGGTTTGATATCAACAATGTCTAGACATAATTTAAGGATCATGATGCTCAATATTTGATCTTTATCATTCACAGAATTCATTCACTTAAAACTACCTGGTGACAGTATAACTATACAAAATTTAAAAAAAAAACAACAAATACAACAATTTTTTTTCATTGGGGATATTTTACATGTGTGGTAATCCTTCACAAATCTTTTCCTCAAAAGCTAGAGCAAACAATAATAGATTTAAAAAATGGGCTGGAAAACTGTACGTGAAAAGGATACTGAAACTTTGGTCTGTGATTTCCAAATTCCACAAATTGATACGAAGGTCATCCGCAGACAAATATGTCTCCAAATCGCTGTTGACTGAGATGGAATTTATGTGGTAAGTGTGGGCATTGGCAAAAACACGCTTTGGACTCGCCTCAACCATGAGTTCCATTGGCTGAAATACTGGCACACGTAGCGTTGTGATGGCAGACTTTGAACGCATCTGACCCATTTCATCTTTTAAATTGTAACCCTCTGGGCGCTTATTTCTTTCAGCTACCTTCCACAGTTTGATTGTCTTATCTGTGGATAAATGAAAAAAGTGCCAATTAGATTATCAATTTTTTTTTGCAGATTTCCCCAAATTCATACATGAATACCACAATCCTGATATGAAATATAGGCAAAATAAAGGTTTCCTTCATCTCTATTACTAAATAAAAAAAAAAATGACTGATAATCCAGTATTAATCTGGCTGGAACATCACCATAAAGGAAAAAGCAAAAATATGAAACAGGAACTAAACAAATAATTCCACTATTCTGATTTTCACAGCAAGTTACTCCTCATTACCATTGGTTGACAGCAAAAAGTGATTTCTATTTGTTTGCTGAAGCCATCGGATTTTATTGATTTTCTCCTCTATTTCCAGACTCTTGAGGTAGTCGAACTCTGGTTCATGTGACTGGAATGTGCTGTACACATTATACTCTCCTCGACTAGGCACAGCATTCTTGCTCTGTAAACAAATAAGCATGATACAGTAAAGAAAAGGAGATTTTTTAATATATTCCCACTATATTATGTCTTATGGGGAGGGGAGAAAGCTGCAAATGTCTTGCACCCAGGGCAAATGAGTCAGAAGTCGCGCCAGGTGATTACAGTTGTTTTTTACCGTTTTTTACTATTTTCCGAGTATGACACCAAATTTTTCTTTTTCAGATTAAAAAAGGTTTAATTGTTGTTCTGTGAAAACAAAAACAATTTTTTTAGTATCTTTGTCAGAAAGTAGTTAAAAACGACTGCAGATCTTTAAAGTCTGGTGCGACTTCCAACTCATTTGCCCTAATCACAAGACAAATAAAGGGAAAATTCAATGTCATAAAATCATTAGTACAGTAAGGGAAGATCAAAACGCAATCAATGCCAGCAAAATATTCAGCTTGTTGGGGCACATTCTCAATGTTCAAAGGCATCTCTCTTGTGCACACAAAGTGCCTTAGAAACACAAATATAAATAAATTTTGAGAAGAAAGAAAGAAAAAAAAAAAAGGATTGGATATAAGCTCTGCCCCAGCATCTACACTACTTTTACACCATCACCAACAATTTGAATCTGGGGCAACTTTTGAAACTGTTCCTAAATGACCTAGTCTGTTTTATATCACAGTTTCTTGCTAATTTGACCTCTGGACAAACAGAGCTTTACAAAATGCAGACAATCTGCAACTAGAAAAAAAAAAAAAAAAATCATGGTGGCTTTGATGATGAAATCATGGAGCAACACTTCTTGCCAGATTTGAGTTCATACTCGTTCAGAATGTAATATCTGCGATTTCAGCAACATACACATTTGTGCTCCCAAACAATTACTATGAAAATGGCCGCTCTATTCAAAATTCATCTGTTATGTGTGGGGAGAGACAGGGAAGACTGAAAACAATTTACCATCAATTGCAGAAGTTTCATCATCCCTATACATGAAACAGTAAGCCCACAAATGAACTCCCCCCCCCCCCTTTTTTTTTTTCAAATAAGGTCAGATTTTTGCCTCTAGTTTCCCAAGGCTAATTTACAGCTCAGTTTGAAGGCAAAATTAAGATTTTGCTAAAAAATACCTTTCACTTGATATATAGCTTCACATATCTGTCTGCAAAAATAACAGAGTTACATTTATTCATTTGCATTGACTACACATTATGCTCTAGTTTCAATGTGCAAAATAGCACTAAAGCGCTACTTTGGGACTTGCTATTTCAGACACTTTTGTGGTTTGATAGCTGAAAAAAAAAAATTGAGCCTGTTCTCTACCTTGCTTTTTTTAACTCATGAAAAAATGTACCTCATTCAGTGTAGGACAAGACACCATGGACCTGTGAATTTGACACTTTTGCAGGAAATGTACATATTTTGCAACATACTTCACCATTTTCAGAAGGTAATAATATGAGAATGTATACCTTGGCATGTTCTGTTTCTTGTTCTTTCTAAATATACATGACTATACACTGAAGAAGCATTATGGCTGTTTCATCAATAGACAGATGTGAAGTTATGACACTGTGAAAATGCCACATTGTGCAATATTGTATAACATAAGACCAACTTTAAAACATGAATATCTCAGTAACCATTTGAGCAATTGCTTTCAAATTTTCTCCAGATCTTAATAATCCCACATTCTGTGTATTGCCATACTTAGATTTAATATATATCAATGTTAAAAATTTGGCTGCTGGTACCTAATTCAAGGCAACTGAAATTCATCTCTAACCTGTTATGATCTTTCAAACTTTCATTTTTGTATGGGAAGAGGGTTCATTTGGGGAGGAGAGGTATGGCTCGTTTCAAACTCCATTTTAAGTATCCCTTTAGAAAAAAGTATAAAATCCAGTCTGATAATGATGATGTATGAACAACACTTACTGCTTTATCTCTCTGAAAGATGACTACTCTTCCACCTTTGTCTCCAGTTGCTAGTAGATCTCCGTCGCTATTAAATTCAACACAAGAAATAATGTCCGCTGAAAGAGAGAAGACCACATCCTGATAATTACTTGATTAAAAATATACAAAACAGCACAGTCCCCATTAAACATACATGTTCCTTGCAAGTTGCACATATCAACAATCCCCCTATTGTCCATAGGAATATTTGGCTGGATAAGTCACTGCAAGAGGAAAGTAAGAAAGCACAAGCTGAAATTTTTGTCAAACTGAATTAGTCAACCAGTCCTTGATAAAAATTTTTTAAAAAAGAAGAAAAAAATGTATGCTGTTTCACTCTTTTTTTTTTCTCTACTTGTTCAGCCTATTACCTGTTTACACACTGAACTAAACCATAAAGTTATATCACAGAACTGGATATCACTGCAGTATCAGGGTAAACATCTAGCATGATCCCTGTTTCTCTAACTCACTGCGTTTGTATTGAGTGACACTTTCATATCTAGAATTGTAGATGCAGAATGTCAACATCTGTACACCCCCCCCCCACCTCCATATGGGTGTGAATCCTGTAATTGACAGTGTTCAAGCACCACCATCAGATTTACCAAATCTAACGAAGAGCCAGGAATACAACAATAGTAGCAATACAACATTAATTATTATATAATAATAATATTGGACTTTCAATGGGAGATCGTTTTGCAGATTACCTGCCCCTCCCAAAAGAGGGACTCGTATAAGGGGAGATCATTTTGACCAGCCTAATTACTTCCCTTTCCCAGCCAAAGAGGTCTATCGCAAACATTGTAAAGAGGAAAAAATCCCTTTACATCTTGTCATCCGAAAGAGTGATCGCCAAAAAATTTGATAAAATTATAACAATAACAAGAAAACATTCTCTTTGAATCATAATTTTTTGGGAATTTTTCGTGGTGTAAAAAACTCAGGAGTGATTTTTTTCCCTCTTTACACTGTCCAGTCCCTCTTGTGTCTGGTAAGGGGAAGTAATAGGGTGAGCACAACAATCTCCCTTTTGCTTGTCACAGAGGGACAACTGTTTCTAGACCCCAAAATCGATCGAATGTACACCCAAAACAGAAGTGATTTTTTTTCCTCTTTACACTGTCCAGTCCCTCTTGTGTCTGGTAAAGGGAAGTAATAGGGTGAGCACAACGATCTCCCTTTTGCTTGTCACAGAGGGACAACTGTTTCTAGACCCCAAAATCAATGGAATGCACACCCAAAATAGATATAATGCACATTCACAATTGATGGAATGACCTCCCAGAATTGATTGAAAAGAAAAGCGATCCGGCACATATCGATTACTATAAAATGAACGAGACCAACCCCTGGCCCTAACCTGCTGGAACCCTCGGCTGTGCATACCGCCGAGGCAATAATTGCAGTATCGATATAGGCACTAGTTCATTTTACAGTAATCGATATGTGCCAGGTCGCCGAGGGACTGCAGTCAGACAGTAGTACCTTAGTTTAAACAGTAATGAGTGTTGGACTGGAAACTTTTAGGCCGAGATAATCCCCGTCAAAGGGGATTGAAAGGCCCAAATAAAACTTAAGCTGGAAATTAGATCTAGATTCTAAGTCTTGAGTTCTTCTTGTCATTGTCACCTGCTGCAAAAGGATCAGATGTTTACACTTGTTCTCAGCTATTATTCTCAGATATCTGGATCTAGTCTAGAATCTAGATCTAGTCTAGATTTCACCTCGTTAGCTCAAAGTCTGAAAGCTCTTAAAACTAGATTAGATTAAAAATCTAGATCTACTTTCTTGACCCTAACTCTGAGTTCAACTCTGGATCAAGATCTCTATTCTCTCAAGATCTAGACTAGGCCTAGATCTAGATTTAAATTCTTGATCTAGATTAGACTTAGAGATCCTAGATCTTTAATCCAGATCGAGAGTCAAGGAAGCACATTTGGGACACTAAACTCTGCATGGAAAAGAAATTATTCCAGCTTTCATGAATGACTGCTTAGGTTTCTTTGTGAGTGTTCTGTGTGACAGTTAGACATCCCTGTCCCATGTTTGGGGTGTCCCATAGCTGATATAAAATTCATGTTTGCTACAATGAAATTACCATGTCCCATCTTGACCCATCTGAATACCCCATATGGGTCAGGTCCCTCAAATGGGACAGTGTGGAACCCAATATGGGACACTTACAATTTTCAGCCCAGTGAGTTAATAAATCATTTTATTTTTAACAGTATTACTATACCACTTTGTTTTGTCTATACCATTCAAAGTTAAAAGGGTTTGGGTTTTTGTTCATAACAGATTGAATGACAAGTAACAGTATGGTAGGTCTACACCTATCAACTGATATGGTTTACCTACCAACTGATATGGTACACCTACCAACATGGTACACAACATTTCTAAGGTGCACATAACACATGGTATACACACCCAGTCTACACACAATTGACACGAAACTATAGAGAATTGAAAACACACGGTAATGGTATGAAAATGACAACTGACATTCATTTACCATTACAAAAATCACACATATATATTAATGCCTCAATCTC
>JBCEWB010000001.1:9030285-9076912 GCA_039654565.1 Peronia peronii
ATATGAATGGGGGGGGGGGGGGAGAAGGACGTGAGGAGGAGGGGATGACAGCAAACATTATGATCATTTGCTTTGCACATTTGCAAAGGGTCTATCAGTGGTGCAACAAAATACTCCCCCCCCCCAACTCCCACCACTTTCCCATGCCTTTCAAAGTAAGGAAAATCTATTACAAAAGCAAAATACATTTGGGAATTAAGATTCTTTTCTTCGAAACTGAGTGAGAGTAGCGACATGTGGCGCGACGGTCAGGTGCAAACAAACTGCAATTACAACATCCAGCTGACAAATCTCGTGTCACAACAACATGAACACAGTCAGTGTATGACAGAGACATACTATGTATTAAAAACTAGACCTCTCGCGTCTCGCTGTGGGACGTCATGGACCGAACTGAACAAGGCACTCGTCGCGTAACAATGGACCCGACTGGGATCTGGAAACACTAAAACGGGATGGGTTAGAAATTCAGGACTAAAACTCTTCGCTTGATACATATAGAGCCTGTTAAACCTAGATGCCCTTTCAAATAATAAAAGTTAAGTAGTGTTTTTATTAAATTATGGAAAAATAAATACACAAATAATGGTAACAACTGATACAAAAAGATGACCGAAAGGAGGGTTCGACCTGATGCAAATCAGTGAATCGGTCGAAAGAAAGACAGCAAGGAAGTAAAAAAATCAAAACTGGATGATTTAAAACAAAAGAGGTCAAGAAGAAATAGAAGGAATCAACTTATTTCAGCTGAAAATGTGTGAGTAGACTACAAATATATGCTGCTTCTGTAAAAGCGTATACAAGGGAAGAGAACAAAATGAATATAGACACAGTTCAATATTAACAAACAAGATCCCATTTTCTTTTGGTGTTAGATGTGGTTAATGTAAATGCTTATGTACAACCTCATATAACCTTGGACGCAGCTGGCAGGAGATAGCGAAGGACTTTAGGAGGTCAAAATAGCGCATATTGTTGTTCGAAGTTGTAGCTTAGTTGCTTTTATTTCATTTTCAGTCCATGGTATGGTCTCCGGGTCGAAGTTCCGTTGAAACATATCATTCTGAAGAAAGTGCATCTGCTTTAGCTCTTCAAAGTTTGTTGTTGTTTTTTTTTTCTGTCTATCCTTGTTATCTTTTTCTTGATTTTTTTTTTCTTTTGTCATGAGAAAAACTCTCTTTAAAGCTTTTGTGGCTCTCAATTCACTCAACAGCCTACTCTCGAGAGAAAGGCATGAACAGATAAAAAAAAGAGAGACAAAGAATACTCGCTCTGGTCTTTTCACTCTGGAGTTAGAGCAACTTGGAGATGAGCAAATTGCGGTTATTTGCTTTGCGTGTGTGTGTTTGGGGGGGGGGGGTATGTTCGGCAAAGCACGCTTGTTTGATAGTTTTTGTGCATCCTCTTTAACTTTAACTTTTTGTATCTTCAGTCCTTGGTAAAAATATGTATCTCAAAAGTAAGCCCTGCACACTTTCTAAATCTGTGTGAATTTAGATTGCAAAGAATCCACATGAATGAGAAAGATGAGGTAGATCCATTTTGCTACCCACCAAATTCACCCACACTTTTCCAGTAAGTCGGTAAAGATTCAAAGTTGACTATGTTTTTTTGTCTTTCTTCTCCCTCTCCTCCTTGTTGTCTGTCTACACACTTGTCCAATCAACCCTTCTCTCTGAATGCCAGTAAGCCTACAAAAAAATCTAATCAATATCCCGTCATTAATTTGGACATGAATTACAGATCGTCCAAGCCTAGCTCCCAAACTAAGATGAATGTGTTAATATTAACTGGCAATCTTTGAATTTCTCAGCTCTACTTTGGGATGTATGTATATATCACAGTGGAGAAGACTCGGCTGGCTAAGGTTAGGCTAGTGGAGTAAGCTGGGCTCGGTGGGTTCTCAGCTCTTCTGTTTTAAACCATCCATATTTCGTTTGTTCCTTCTCACTCTTTACATTGATTCACTAATTACTACGTGGTAAATTTTACCTTATCTGCCGTAAATTTCAGTTTTCGTATCAACTGTTAGAGTCTACCATTTAAGCTTACGAGAAGAGAACCCAGAGATTTTTTAAATATAGACCAAACGGATACTGCCTTGCGACTTAAAGTGTATGGCAAGCGTGCGCACGTCTTTGTTGGTATTTTAGATGGTTAAATTGAACGTTACTCAAAGAAAACGTGTTGATGTTCTGAACGCGTCATTCTATCGAACATACAATTCGGACCAAACACTCTCGCGAGTTTACTTTTCAACTATTATTGCCTTTTTAGAATAACGTCAAACATAGCAAGCTTTTTCGGCTTTATGTATGTAGAAACGCTGAGCTTTATGCAACAATTTTGTATGCCAAATTTCAGATGAATACATTCAACAGTTTTGGAGTCCGTGAGCCTTTTAGGGGTTTTGTTGTAGACTTATAGTATAGATTTATTATTATTTTGTCTTCCTCAGCGTCATAAACTGTAGATCTACTCACTACTATTAGTACTATTATTTGGAAGGCATCTAGGTTCAGAACTGTCAGTCATAGCGAAGAGTTTTAGTCACAACTTTCCTACCCATCCCCGTGTCTCTTGCTATAAGTGCTTCTTTCCATAATGCAGACGTGCAGTTCAAATTGGGCCGGAAGTTGCCCATATGAGCCGGATCTATTTATAAGTATGTCTATGGTGTCTATTTAAATGTACTGGTATGTGCATAACTCGCGCTGTCGACGCCCATGTGGAGGGGAGGGGAAGCGGGGGAGGAGGAAAGACCGACCGTTCAATATCGCCAAGCGAGCACACCGCCCGATTCTTCACCGAAAGGAAAGGCCGCGTGTGGTGTTTGCGCGCGGGTGCGTCAATGCTCTCTTCTTCTCATCGACCTTTCGTCCCCCACTAGCCGCCCTCCCGCCCCCTCCTATACTCCCCCACTCTCTATTCCACCCCCACACAAACTAACGCTGACTAGCTGGGCAGGCACAGAGCACAACAACTCGATCTATACTAACTACGGGAGGAAAGAAACACTGTCGCCATGGATATCAGCAGTGATGGTCTAACCAAGAGAAGATAACAACGGTTGAAGAAGACTATCTAACCGGCAACTAATTAAACATTTAAAAAAAGGCAAATAACATAAAGAACTTGCTTTTGACGTTGATATTATTTTGCCAAATTTCCAAGTCAACTTGACTCTTCTTCATGGCAACAAACAGTCGAATCAGAGATGATTATTCTGGTAGCTGTGCTGCCATGCTGCATAATTATTTTCTGATAACATTATATACCGGTATGACATGCGTTCTGTTGCAAGTGAAAACAAGCAAACTCAAACTATCGTTCAAGTGAGGGGGCGCAGTGGCTATGTGGTTTGGCGTCTGCTTCAGGGTGAAAACAACTCGCGGCGGTGAGGCCGGAATCGGCTCGCAGGTCCTCCATTAGGGGATGGAAGGACACGAAGATCGAAACCTGTATTTTTTCCGTGACTCAACGGTCCCCTGGCTTCTTCTGGGTAGGAAAACCCGACATCTAACCTTCTCGAATAAGGGCGAATATATTTCGGAGGTCGAGTGTGTACGTTACGCACGTTAAAGAACCCTTGGCAGTTCAAAATCGATGAAAGAGCAGGCTGAATGCAGCTGTCCGGGCAAAATTTCCAAAGTCCAAAATTCTGCACACAAGAATTCCTACCAAAATCAAGCAGCTACTTAAAAGCCGCGATAATCCTACAATCTCAGGATTGAAAGGTTCAAGAAAAACAACATCATTCAAGTGTATGTATGAGGGAGAGGAGGATGGAGTGTACGAACGCAAGCGTCAAAAAGCGGTGAGACTTTTGGACTTCCAAAAAATGATAGTCACCGCAATGGTATTCCCATCACGCCCATAACAGCTTGGATAACCACAGCAAGACCTCTGCTGGCCACAAAGTAATCGGCTCACACGTTAACGCGGCAAATGAGGTTTTCAAGTTCTCAGAAAAGTACAAAAATTGCAAAGTAGGAGAAGAAAGGTTCCCTGATAAGATGTGGGAGATGCCAGAAATACAAAGCAAAAATTAAATTATTGTTATGACTATCGGTTGTATGTGTAGACATCTATGAGCGGCAATAACGCTGGCCTGGGCGATGTACATATATATATCATTGGACTAGACTGCATCTGAAAAAAGTAGCCATTTTGTATTTTTTTTTAAAATCAACTATTTAAACTGAATTCTGTTTTGAGGCAAATATATCATACATATACTAAAATGTAATACATATTCTTGCACAAAAACCTGACTGTTTTTGCTCTCGCCTGATCAGAAGTGCATGAACATCGTAAAATGACATGAAATCAGTGTGATTATACAGCTTCCATCTAAATTTCATTCATATCATTTCAACCAAACATAGTTTTGTGTTTGTGTGTGTGACTTACTGTACTTCATTAACACAGGATATGCTTATTTTAACATTGTCTGACTGAATCATGGGGAAGGGGGGGGGGGGGGAGCGAGAAAAAGAAAAGAAACAGATCTTGCGTTTTTGTTTTCTCTTAAAAGTTCTGCCTTTTCTGAATATAAAAGCAGATTTAAAAAGTGGATATGTCCATTCTAACAGGCTTGACCCATACTCATTAACGGAAGTCCCAGTCTACTGTCAACCAGAAACCGGCTGCTCCACATGCAATGGTACTTCATCACTATTTTGACAGGATAAAGGGTGCAAAAAACACTCGATTATGACATCGTCTATGACATCGTGGGTTTTGGGGTTTTTTTTTTTTCATTCTTATCCTCTAGCTGAACATGCCGAATGCAATGGAAAAGCCTAAAAATGGTCAATCCGTATTAATATAAAACTTTTTAAAAAAATGACCTCCAGGATGTCCCTCTCCCTCCCAAGATAATTTTCCTACAATTTTTATTCTCTATATAATATTCTACATTTTTACATTAGCTCTTAAAATGGAACTGAAATTAACAACATAACCCTACCACAAATTAAGAAAATGTGCTAAAACTGAGAGAACTTCTTGAGGTTTTCAGAATTCTGTATTTGGTAGCAGCAGTTATGTTCATGAAAACAATGAGATATGGCAAAAAAAATGGACATCCAGACTAGATTCCTGAAATTTGTGCATGAATACTAGGCTGAATCAATCTCTGGAGTCCAGAGTGGCTGTATCCATTCTATTAATTCTAAGAATATGAACTTACCTAAGCCCAGTTGGCAGAACTGTGAAGTCCAACAGCGTTTTGCTTCAGTATCTCCAACTTTGGTTATGGGGCAACTATCTGGGCAGTAATTGGCACACTGGCTCTCTTCCTTATTATCCCTAATATCAAGAGCCAGGGGATCCACTAAAATGCGTGTCCAGTCTATTGTATCCGTGTAACACAATTTCTTGCTCTTGGAGAGCCGAACTCCACCACGACTGACAGCACGCAAACTGATTAAGCCCAATTCTTCCAGATCCCTCATCTCATACACAACAAGTGCATAGTTGGTAAAAAGCTTACGACCCCGAATAACTGCCAGGTTTGGAAACAAATGACGTAGAGTCTTTATTCCATGCATCCGATACAGCATAAGATGATCAGTGATTTCTCGTAATTCAGGGAAGCTGTATTTGTCATAATCTTCTTGAGTGAAGCCTCCATCAATCAACGTGATGTGAAGATGACCTTCCAACACTGTGCAGTTCTCTAGCTTTCTCAGTTGATCTATGTTATTCCGAATAGATAATGAACCACAAACTGAAAATAGAACAGAAAACAAAGACTACATGACTTGAAATGTTCACAGGAAACAATCAATAAAAATACCACACAGAGTAAAAGGAAAAAACTGGACTTGAGCACAAAATACATTGTGCTTTAAAAATTAACACTGTGATAATCGAATGAAATGAAAAAATGTAATAATAATAAATAATTGTATGAAGAAAAGACAATAATAGCTCATAGGAGACTGGTTTAGATAATGACCAAAGACAAATGAGAAAAAGAGATCTGGTATTTAAAACTCACACACACACAAAAAAAAAAGGCTGTGGCACCAATGTTACATTTCCCTCCACTGATCGACTGCCATACTGTGTGACATGCCAAACTTTGCAGTGATACAGGTAGTGCAAATTCCAAACAGGCCATATGATTTTCTTTTTTCATCATGAGAACCGAATGTGCCATATGTTAAATGAATTATAAACAAAAGTAAGTTCAATGTATTTGGTTCTGAGTTCTGCTGGCAGACCATCATTTATAAAACCATTCTCATTACTAGTGATATCTTAAACAAAGGAATCCAAACTGAACTGACTATTCATTGGTAATGCATCTAAGACACATAAAGACTGCCTGCCAATAATTAAAGCAAACCTGACAAGACTGAAGTTAAGATTACGATTACCAGAGAAAAAAAAAATTAAATTAGCAAATGATAACATGTATATCAATTTATTTGCACTGGGATTGACCATGGATGAAACTAGAGCAAACAGATACAGTTTTAACTGCCGGTTTATTCTATCACTACTCCAATCTTAAATTTCTGGAAAATAAATCTGACTTGTTTAAATACAAATGTCAAATTTTGAAAAAGAAACAACAAAAAACCCTCAAACAAAATTTGTTAAAGTTTCAGTTCTGGAGAATATACTACAATAATGCAAATTTTGATAAGATAGAGAACGACCTTCTCGCAGGAGGTCCTAAGTTCGTGTAATATACTGAAATAAAATCAGCACTGTGAATCACAATGCAAACTGTGTGTTAATGATGTTGTGGAAGCTGATTGTACTTTACTTCTCAACATCTGAATTAATGCTCATACTTCATTATAAACGATGTCTCTGCTGTTATCATTCAAATGTGTGAAAGAAAATAATGATGTTTATTTATCCAGAAGTATTTAAATGCTATCTTGGATGTAACAAACAGATTTCTTCAGAAATGTTTTACACAGCATAACTACAAATGGCCAAATTTGTACCAGTATGACACTGAAATTTCATTTTTAAACAGTTAATTTCTTGAAAAAAGAAGAGAACCCACAGCCTCCGTGGGAGATTTTTTTTACATGTATTGTCCTGCGACTTAAAAGTGTATGGCAAGCATGCGCACCTCGATGCTGATATTTTGGTTGATTTTGATTAACCTGTATGTTACTCAAAGAAAATGTATTTTGAACGCATTATACTATCGAACATACAAATCGGATCAAACACCCTCGCGAGTTTATTATTCAATTATTACCACATTTGTAGAATAACATCAAAGATAATAAGCTTTTTTCGGGTTTATGTACATAGAAACACAGATCCATATGCAACAATATTGTGTGCCAAATTCCAGATGGATCCCATTCAGCAGTTTTCGAGTCCATAAGCCTATTGTGTTTTTTCTTGCAATTTCATAATATAAATACAAAAGATATTTTATAATTCATCAGCCAAAGAAAAAATTTTGCTCAACATATTCGGAACATCATGGTATATGGTATATCCATGTAAATAGGGGTTCTTCAAACCTTAGGTAAGCTCTTACAACAACTTATATAATTATTTTAGATTATATCATGCAGTAATGACTCCTACTAATAATATTTCAAAAAGTATGGCTATGGATAACTGTTTTTCTAGAACCTGGATAATAAAGACTGTAAAAAAAAAAAAAAAAAAAGGGACCCAGCTTATAGGGACCCATCTGTCAAAACAGAAAAGGGCATGATGACCCGTCTCACATGAGTAACAGTCCATGAACAAACTGTGACTGGACAATTTATACAATTGTATGACGACTTTAAAGTTTATTGACATCTGTCATTTGAAATAGCACTATAATCAAATTTCAAATAATTTAACAAACAATTCATTCTACTTCTATACTATACTAGAAGTGAAGACACAGAAAAATTTTTAAAATTAAGACAAAATACAATCCTTTGACAATTATTGAGACTCTTGCTGTTTCGTCCATTGCAGGTATCATTCTACTTTATTATTGTTTTTTTTTTCATTTTGCTTTCTGCAAACAGACAAATAAATTCATGCACCATTTATTTTCAGCACATGAACAAATCTGTAGTGTTTGGCGAATGGTTTACAATACTGATGAGAATGGAGGAGAAACGATGCTGATCAGCATGTAAAAGAATGCGCACAGTCAGCATGGCATGCTTTAATCTGCTATACTTTCTTTTGCTCTCTCTTTTTTTTTTTCTTTCTTTTAAATCTACGCCTCATTGCTTACATACATAGACTCTCATATTTCTGGATTTATTTAATAATCCAAGTTTGGTGTCCCCAACATGAACATTATTACAGACAGAAATCAAAATATCTTCATAAGTATGTTTACATCAATTCCTCAACATATTTCACATTTACCACACCTCGTCTGTTGCCAAAGATACAAAAATGTTACTGCCACTGATGACTTAGAGAATTGCCATGATAGATCCAATTCTCACAATGTTTACTGATATTTTCTGGGCTCTAACAGTTTAAAAATGATGATATATTTTCTTGCAAAGGCATAGCCATGCTTTTGGCTGATATTAGGAAAAGGATGCGTTGCAACAGGATCAGGCTATAAAAAAATAAGTGACGCTTTTCCCAAAATGGTCCTATCTCTATTTCAGTGAACGATCAGGAGACATCTGACATATCAACCATAGTCCATGACGTTAGACTTTGTCTTACAAATGAAGACTTAATCGTCCACAAAGTGCGAACAAATTGAAGACTGTCATAGAAGGAGTAAAATTTAATTCACAGTACTTAAAACATGTATATGGCTGAATTTAAAATTACGGACCAGTACTGATCTCCATGGCTAATGCTTGTTAACTTATATAGTATCAATAGATATTTCATTCTGACAAAACTGTACAAATGTCCTTCAGTTTCATTCCGACTCAAAACTGCATAACTGTTCTTCACAAAAGTAAAGACAAGGACTGCCAATGAGATATTTTAAGATTAGTCACATGAACAAGGAAACATCGTTAGCACGTGGCTTTATTTTTATCAATGCTTATCATTCATCAAAACTTGTTTGTCATGCACAGAGCATGTAACAAATCAGCATGAGCAAAAATTCCCCAGCAATGTGACCAATCTCGACATACTTTATAATGGACATATGCCACGACATGCAGAACAGTTACAAAATACAACTGATAGCAGTCTCTCAAGCAATCCCACACATTTTCTTACCTTGTTGAAAGTTATTGGCTTGATCAGTTGAGTTATGACTCTAACACTTATGAAATTTGCCAAAACGTGGGGATAATCTTGTGTCGCAAACTAAAACATCTGTCATAATAACAGTTTTCTTCATCATATACTTTGCAACTGCATGGTGAAATGGGTAAGAAAGTAGCATGAGCTGTTTTGTAGAATGTGTTGGTATCTTTATCTTGCTATTGAGACATACTGTGATTGTGCAAAATTTCACACTTTTCAAGAAAAACTTTTTGAGAGAGTCATTGTACTGAAGATTAAAAAAACCCAAATGAACAGGGCTTTCAAGTCAAGGTTTTCTTTAAGACATTGACAATACGCTGATTTTTTATGAAATAAACTGCATTTTGCTAAGATTCAAACACTTGTTGACACAAATGACATTTAATTCATTGGGTGACTTATGCATCTGCTGTGCCGTTATTTATTTTATCATTTATAACAAACATTAAACTATTTGATAACTTGTCAATTAAAGATGTCGGTAATTTCCTTTTCACCCAACACATGGGATAAAAAGTGAAATTTGCTCGACGCTTCAATGAATTTCATCAGTAACTATTTTTCAGTCATGAATTGTCAACATTTTGCAACACGTAAACAAAATACAGGTGCTAATTCCTAGTTCTTAACAAACGGCTCTTCTCTGACAACTGAAAATGTCTTTTGTTTCCATTTTTCCATTTTCGGTTTTATTTTCATCGATGACATCACGGCTGAGAGTCCTAGTCTGAGGCATAAGCTGTGTGTGTCATCACAGTTTGTCTCAGTGTTATAAGTCTTCCACTTTAAAATATTCTATTTCTGTTGCTACAAAACTTCCACTATTTGTTACATATTATACTTGATCTAAATCTATGTTGGGATCGTCTTGATAGCAACTCATCATGATATGTACAAGACAGACCAGAACTACGTGACATATGAAACTACTTTCTTAATTGAGAAGGTATCAGTTCCTTTTTCTTATTTTAAGTCTGAAGTATTTTATACTGTATGGAGCTCTAAATTTCCAGTTTTCTTAATCTAATAATAATATAATGGAACATTTGCTGACATCACTGCTTTGCTTGTCAAATTTTGAGTTTTTTTGTAAGATTTCAAACTGTAAACTTTTACTTTGTTGCATCACTTGCTGAACAAAATGCTACATGACCTCTCTAAAATGTGAAAAGATTTGTTTTGTTTGCATCACTAGAATGTTTATTTGTCTTTTTTTTTTTCATTCTTATACTGACTTGTACATAACTATGACAACACAGCTTTGTTGTATGGTAATATTTTGACCTTTTTTTCAATTTACTTGTGCTTTTGTGTTTTATGTACATGTAATGTAATAACTCTGCTTGATGCAATAAAGGAAACTGGCAATTTTTGATTTACTTAATTGTTGTTCATACAAGTGTTGATTTGTTTCATCACTGGATGAGACAATATAAAACATCTAATGGCATGTACACTATCCTCTTGATTGAGAAAGTATCAGTTCTCCTCTCTTATTTAAATCTGAAGTATTTTACACTCTCCAGAGCTCTTAACTTTTAATTTTCTTGTGGTTTTATAATGGCACTATTTGCTGACATCACAAATTTTGAGTTTTTAAAAGATTTTAAACAGTAAACTTTTGTTTTCCACCGGTGCTTCTGTATGGTGAACAAAACGCTGTGACTTTCTCCAATGTGAAATTACTTTTTTGTTAATGTTTTGTATTTCATTGCAGTGTTTTCAATTATTGTCACTCTTGTGCTGACTTACATAACTATGATGATATTTATAAATTTGTTGAATGTTAACATTTTGTACTTTGTATTTTGCGCATAATAAAAATATGCTTGATGTAATAAAAGAAAATTGGTAATTTTCATTCACTGTTGTTGCTATTTATTGACATGTTATGACTCTGTTAAATAGGATGCAAGATCATAAACTGTTATTTTAAAAATTTCTTTGTCCCACTCCATCTTTTTCCAAATACATGATAGACTTCTTAGAGTGATACCACAACTTTTGGGATGAGGACAATGGATTGAAATCTATAACTCTCAGGCATTCGCATCTGCAATTTCTGTTCTCAAAACACAATTTCTTTTTTTCTTTTTTCTTGAATAACTGATCAACAATAGAAAACTTATAGAAATAACAAAATAGAACTTAATTCAGTTCTGCATCAGATCCCATTCTCATTATCACACTGTGCCAATATAACTACATATAACTGGTTATCTTTTTAACATTCTTTCCAGTATAAACATAATAATGACAAAGAAGAAAACTTGACTACTCTCTAGCCAGTCTAGTTTACCATTTTTCTGGAATATTCTTTTGCTTTCAGGAGAAGTCTCAATCGATAAAACTGACTGCTATTTCTACCATTTACGTTTCTTACGACAATAGAATGTTGGGAATCAGTGAAGATTCCCTGGCCACTGAAACTGAAGATGTAACAGCATGAACGGCCATGAAGTAAAATGGCACCATCAAAAATAGCCTAATGATGCCTATCACATTTGTCAAAGGAGGCAATTCAACTGACCAAAGGGAGACCCTCTAAAAAGCAATATGGTCCTCCAGGTTGGGGCAAAGCTAACTCTTTACATCAAAAAAAAATTTTTTTTCAGAAACTGGGACTGAAGAGCAAACCTATGCATCCTTTCAAAGAAAATTGAGTTTCTAGTCTGTTCCTTAACCTGTAAAGCATGATGGTGAAATCCAGAACTAAACATCAATTAGACACTGTTCCTTGTATTTTTTCCTATCATACCAAGTCTTTCACATTCATATTGCAAGTGCACACGTGATGCAGGACACACTGCTATAGTTGCCAAGAAATGTGTTGGGAACCAATGATTTTCATTAGATCAAGGGTAGACAGAAATGAACTGCCTGTGGTACTCACCAAGTTATTTGTTGTGCTTTTCTGGTTGACTACAATCCTTTTCATTTGTAAAAATATAAAATATGTTGTTTTTTTTGTTTGTGTTTTTTAAAATTGTTTGAAAGGCATGATCATGTATGTGGCAGATGATAGATAATAATTGGAACTATAAAAAATGTTAGACAAAAGACAGCTAGCTGTATCTACAACTAGAAACTATAAAGAAATTAAAAAATTAAAAGACAAAAGTGTTTATCTAAAGAGTGAACAAGAAAAAGTATGCACTGATTTTTAACTACATATAATTCTCTGTTTTGATTATTGAGAAGCCACATTCTACTTGCCTAGCTTGCTCAAAATTCACCAAAGGACAATCACTTTTCAAATATTACTGCAATAAACAAAGATAAATTTATAGATGTTCTGAGCACACATCTGATCAAGGCACTTTTTACAATCAAATAAATTTCAGGACCAGTTAATGCTACATTATCTGAAAATCTACAAAATTCATGGAAAAAATTGCTATAACTTTAAGTTTTTGTTTGTGCTCTGTTTCTTCCTTAAAAAAAAAATACTGAAAGAATATCCAGCAGTTGCTGAAATGTTTTACAAAATGTAAGTTTTACTACTGGTATGGTGCTCACAGAAAAAGTTTCCCAGTTACCATCTTGCTCAATCACAAAGCATATTTCAGACTCTGTGCTTGATGAAAATACCACGCTTCTGACAAATATTTCATTATCATATCACACAATGGACCCTGCATGCCTTTATATTTGGACTTGGGGTGGGGCATCGTCCTGAAATATTTTTGCTTAAAAAAAAAATGGGATTTTGGGTTTTTGTTTTCTCTTAGAAGTTTGCCTTTTCTCAATAAAAAAAAATAGTATTAAAAAGTGGATATGCCCATTCTAATGTGTTTGACCCTGGTCATTTAACAGATGGCCCGGCCCACTGTCAATCAGTATTTCATCCCTCTTGTTGGCAGTGGTAGATCATCACTATTTGATTGGATACACAGACAAAGGATAACATTTGATTATGATCTCTTCTCGCAATATCTTCAGTCCCAATGCCATAGACCGACGCTGAATGGCTACTCTGAAGCAAAAAAAAAAAAAAAATCACAATCACTCAGAATATAAGCTTTCACCAGGCACTCTAAAACAAACTTCACGTCCTACAAATAGTAAAGTTTTCTATTTCTTCAGAGAACAGTTGCAGACTATCTGCCACAGTAAAGATCAAGATACTTGGTTTTGACAGAGAAAGGTAATAGAAAAGGAAGCCATATAAACGCCCTCAAATTCCCGAAGTGACTCTATGGGAACCCTTTTATAAATAATAATAGGGGATAGGAAACAAAATTCAAGAAGATATGACCAGAAAGGCAACCAAAGGCAACAAAAGCTGCAGAAGTCATGGAGAGAGGGCTAGTGTGTGAAAAAAAAAGGCTATTTGGAGGCTATAAGCTGAATAAAGAATTCTCCCTATCAATTTCTCCCTGAAAAAAAATTTAAAACATCTTCTTCAAAATCCAATTTTTTGGCACTATTTCGCTATCTACTTTTTTCTTTCTGAATAGATTCTAAAAAAATTTGGCATACATCATTTTCACAACAAGACCAAAACACGTCCATATGCAACCTATTCTGTTTGTAACTTTTAGAGAAAAAAATAGGTTTTTAGTATGATGAAAAAATGGCGAAATTTGAAATTTCACTGCATGGCATTTTCAAAGATTTCTAGCAAATTTTCTATTGCATATGAAGAGCTGAAAATATGTAACTTTTTAGCTAATATGCCAAACAACACACTCATCGAATTTCATCAAGTTTATGGATATTTGGCAGAGGAGATACATTTCAAAGTGAACCATTTTTGAGGAGCCAAAAGAAAAAATGGCGGCGTTGTCATGGTAACTGTTCGAAAGTATCAATTTTTTTTTCATTTTCCTCTCATTTGAACATGCCAATTCAAGAGAAAAGGTTTTAATTTAAAATAAATAGTTTTTCTATCTGGAACAATAAAAAAAAAAAAAAAAATTATATTCAGGACACCTCCTCCAAAATGTTTGCTAATATGCCAAAGTTTGAAATCTGCATTGTGCAGCATCATTCTCCCATGCTTGTTGTGAATAAAAGTTTCATCACATGAATTTGTGCCACATGGTGTTATTGTTGACTGATTTCATTTTAATTAATCCAAAGTTCACTGCAACTATATAGCTTCTCAACTGCATTTTACACAGATCAGAACAACAATATAAACCATTTACTTTTATGTTTTTGTGCTAGATTTAAAGGCACTTTTCAAGTTTACGAGGTTTAGGTGTTTTAGACCAGATTCACAGCATGGATCACCTTTTTGTATGTTGCATGCAATTCCACTAGAGATACAGTTTGGAACACTTTAACAATATAACACTCCTGCAGCAGAAAATTAGCAGTAGTAACTATTATCTCAGAAACATGGTCGAGAACAGGCAGGAACTAATTTCTTTTCTTACTGATCAAGTGGCAGAGGCCAACGAAATAATTTTATCTTCGGTCTACTGAGACAACAGAATAAAAACATTAAAACTAAATAATTATTTTGAGAAAATAAAACCATCAGCTTGTTTAACGAAATAGCAGTACTTTTCACATGCAACATCAGCCAGAGATGTCCAGGTACATGCATCAACGTAATGAGTGACTATTAGAGTGATAACAAAGTTCACGGCTACTTAAATGTTTTGTTTCCAATAAACAATTTTTCAACTGTTCTTCAACTTGACCCAAAAAAAAAAAATGCCTGTATCCTTTACAAAGGCATACAGATCTAATCATCACACACGTTTCAGTCTCCAGCGATGAGATAAATCTGTTTTACTCAAAACTGTTCCTTTACCTTCATGTATAATGTCTGATCTATGGATGTGTAAATTGATTCTGTAGATAACAATCTGCAGTCAAAAATGGAAGATTGGATCCTGATATCTTGATGTTTAGAGACAGAATGAACTATAATCCAAATGAAAGAGTTTAATGGACAGTGAAGGACTCACTCTAAAATATGTCTCATGTTTATAGAGAATCAATAAAATGATACAGTATGCAACACTTCACTTCTTGCTTCCATTTTCACATTTCACATAAAATAAGAAAAACACCGATAGTAACTTTTCAAATATATATTATAATTTCCTATTCTTCTTTGGCTGAGACGCATTTGGTACTGGCTGATTCCACAGAGAATGTGTCCTGGCAAAACCGATATTCAAAGCCAATATCTTCTCACAGTGTCTATCTGTGTCATTAAAGAACCTAGAAAACAAAAATGTTTATTTCTTGTCTTTTTCTTTCTTCTTTTAATTCTTTTTATGAGGTCGATGTTAGAAATTCCGGGTTACGCCATTTTCTCTGTAAAACTGATGACACAAAAATTAGTAAAAAACCTTATATTAGAGTCATTTAAGCATCCAAAGGTGTTTGTTTTCTGAGGTAGAGGTTTTAGAAATGAATTTTCTGGACCTTGGAGGTTTCTTTGGTGTTTATTGACGAAAATTGGCCTCTTTTTAAAAAGGTCCATTTTAAGACATGATGTATGTGTAACCAGGAAAAATGTCCAATGCTCATACTGTGCCAAATACTGGTACCATGAAAAATTATATATTAATGACTTATCACCTTCTGAACTGCAATAATAGGAATAACATCACACACTCAAGTGAAAAAAAAAAACAATTTAAAACGAAAAAACGGTTTTTAGCTGTGGTCGAACTACATGATTGATCCCTGCCCAGACAAAATCGCACATTGAGCGGGGATGAGCCTGTTAAAAAACATTGTTTTTCCTGGGATCAACTTCATGTGAAATGAAGGTAACTGTGTTGTTTTGAAACTAAAACTGACCCTTTTAAAAAATTAGATCTGTTTTCATTTCATTTGCATATTTCTAGTAACTGATAAAAAAAACGTGCCCGAAAATCGAGCCACATACACGATAGGCACAGTCAAAAAATGTTGAATGCTGCCCCCCTGTATTGTTTTCAGCTGACAAAACCCAGTCTCGTGTTCAAATATGTGTCAATCTATCATGGAGTTTTGAAAAAATATTGGTTTTAGGGGCATATTTGGGTCACCGATACAATTTGAAGTCAACGCAATCGATTTTACCCAGGTAAAGATACGATGTGTGTTAATGAATTAATCATAGCATGGTAGCGTATAGCAATGTTGGTGGGGGATTACCGATCTGCTTGTTGTTGATCAAAACACAAGAATTTTCCTTTTTGAATAACCTCAGGAGTAAAACTGATTATTCTAGGTCTGCAAGGGCCTTGGATCCTAAATCAGATCTAGACTAGATCCAGAGAGAAATATTTGGGAAAATAAACCCCTGAGTATTTTGTTTTGTTGCCTGAGTTAATCCTTAATTTTCATTTTCAAAAAAAATAATTTAAATTAGCCTACGTCATATATATATGTTTAGGATATATATATTTGTGTGTATTATAATAATAATAATAATAAAAGAGAATGTTTATATAGCGCTTATCTCCATGCAGTACAGGCTCTAAGCGCTTTACAATCTATTATTAATTAATACTATTATATAGAGAGATCTATCTATATATATTATCATGAAGTGCAAATGGAGTCTACCTTCACAAAGCTGTATCAAATGATTCGCAAGTTTAGAAATATTATATTTACAGTTTTTGTTTGTGTACACTACTAAAAATTTACTGAGTCATGTGATTTTACTTTGTAAATTGCTATTATTTATTTCATTTAAAATGTCAAGCACCCTAGCGTTGCTGAATGGAACCAACTCAGAGGATGAATCCCACCAAGAAGAAAAGAGAGCCTGAAGAAGGCTTCTGGTGTTTCAATCATTCAAGTCACTGAGGCTATAAATGTCAACAGTCTATTCAAGACAAAGCAGTTGGAACTGATGTTCTATTCGATCTTAGAAACCCTTATAAAGCGATCTCAACGTTTAAATACATCTCGAACAGGACATGTTTTTGTAGACATAATATTTCACTTTCAAGCAACACATTTCATGTTAGTTTTATAGTGAAGTGATTATACGTGTAACAATTAATATTTCAGGTCGTGCTGGCACGTGATAAACTGAGACAGACAGGTTTTTTTTAATACTTGTTATGTCCAGCAACCAGCTGGAATGTATAGAGGCCTACACAGGGGCACAGAGTCTGGCAGATTCTTTGCGACATACCAGAAAATTATCACTGGAGGAACATTCAACCCCCCTCCCCCCACAATGAATGCCAGAAGCCGTCTTCTGTTTTAAAAATGCTTGTCATAATGATAAATGTTGACACACACAAAACAAAATAACTAGAGTCCAGATCTTGATGCAGTACAAACAAAAAAAATGAATTTTTTTTCCTTTCAAATTTCAGAAATAAATGTTCTACAATATTCATATTTAGTAGTATTGTTTTTGTTTACTATCTCTGATTTAAATTAGTTATAGACATCTAGATATAAAATGTTTTAATTATGTATTTGGAGGCTGAAAACTGACTCTCTTTGACAGTTTAGGGTTTTGTCATGAATGACTGGGGGAGGTAACTCTTTTGCCTCTTACCACGTAACGGAGAACCTGTAGCTTAAAAACTGTATATTTTCTTGAAGGGTTTTGGATGCTCTTTAAAATGATACCCTACATGACTCCTTTGAGCAATTCTGAATTTTGACCTTTTTTGCCCTGAAAAGGTGGCCAAATCTGCTCTGTGGAATCCGCCTACTGTAATGATCTCCCTTCACCTGTCCCATCTGGTTTCGCTGAAGTTCAGAGACGGCATCAGCAGGTTTAGATTATATATAATTATAATCGTACAATAATACTTTTTTTTTTTGATACATGTGTCTGTTCTGGGACAGAGTTTAACTAGACTAGATCTAGAATATATGGTGGCCTCGAAAAATGCATTTCTTCAACTATAAAATAAAGATAATGGAGCCCTGAATTTACAATTGACTGAGGTTAAACTAAATGTCTGTGTGCACACCATTTCTGTAATTATTACTATCACAGCCACAACTGAGTAAAAAAAAAAAAATAACACAGGGCATATTTTATAGCCCAAGCATATCAGTTACAATAAGAATGTCTCTGGCAAGAACATTATCTGACTACACTGAAATCACCACAAAAACAAATAAAATAGAGTTAGACTCATCTAGTCTAGATCTAGAGTAGATCAATACTAGCCTACATCAATTTAAAAAAAGGGCTTCAGTATCAAATTCGGCCAGTAAATGATATTCCACAATTTGCTTGAGAATTCCCTCAGTGATAATTTTAAAACATACGAATTCTTGTCTTCCTCCACTTACCTCCATCTGCTGGATTTTGATAATTTGTCTTTATTCCAACACATTTGGTATTTTCACTGCTCAAGACGCCACTATCGTCCTCATCTTGATCTACCCCATCTCTACCAGGTATAATTATCGCCATCAGTGTGATGAAAATTACTAGCAAATACTTGGGTTGGTTTCTCATGTTGACAGTGGTGCACCCAAGAAGGTCAGATGGATACACTGTAACCCTCTTGCGATCGGGTAAACAATACGTGCTAAGGTCTACTGCTGCTAATCTATTATGTCCATCATCCTCAAAAGACAAGACATTGTGAATCATGAATGAATGAGGAGTCGGCTGATCCAAATGATCTCACTGGAATGTGCCATCTAACGATATCATGGCGATCAAACCACCTAAATAAAATCGTTTATGGAGAGTTCATCACAAATTTGTATATGATCTGACGAAATTTAGAAAACAATTAGGTCCCCACACGACTATGATGGGCTAGTTTGTGTCACTGGCCAGGCTCTCTACAAGCCGATTTATGCCCACACAACTGGACAAACGTCCAGAGTTTCGCCAGTTTCGGGTTTCCTTTCCTGAAAACCCAGAAGCCAATTCTGGTCTATAAACACAAATTTGCTCCATTATACACTTGATTATAGAAAGAGTATCCACTGAAGGGTCTACATGACGAAATCAACAAAGTTCGAATCAATGCAACTGTCGAGAAATTATTGTTTGGAACCACACTAAAATCATCTCAAAACGGGGTCAAGTCTCTCGATGCATTTCTAGCAGCAAAACAAGACGTAAACAACCTCTTCCACTGATTGGTCAACGGACACACGGAGCTAGTCTCAAATCTTGTCGCATTAGTTGCGAATAAGTTATCAAGGACACCATGCAAGCATGTCATGTGTAGATCGAACGAAATGCTAAAGCAATGTTTGCTTTATCTTTGCTTGAAAATAAGGATTTAATACAATTTGTATTTACAACATTGAAATCCGTTGCATGCACATGCCAAGAGAGGGATGATGGAGGCTGCAACTTGAATACGGGCGTTGTTGTGTAATCACTGAGTACGTCCAGGCCATCCACACTGACATAGCCGAAGTGGAGAAACTGCAAAGGGCCAGTGGGAGTTACATATATTTATATACGCTGCCATTGGAACATATAAACCGATTCATATACACATGTCTTTCTCTAAAATGTCTTTTTGGATGCAAATGAAAAATATGGGAGACGCATGTCAAAAGATATGGAAACCAATCTTCTCTGAATAAATTGCCAATACAAAAACAAAAATTATATAGTAAGCTTAGGCTAACAGTAAAAATATGAGGGCAAAAGAAAGGTTCAAATCTTTTTCGTAATAGTTGAGCACTCCCTCCCAAGTAACGGTTGCAAACAAAATCGCAGTACCGGCAAGGTTACTTTGGTCAAGATCAAAATAAATTTAGACCCCTCAACCCCCCCCCCCCCCCTACTTTTTCCTCCTCTTTCCTACATGCCTATGATTCAGTATGATCCTGGTTAATGGTGACGAACGACATTTATATCTCATTGAACAACATCATCATTACTCTTTTAATGAAGACAGTGTTCATTTTAAACATCTTGGTAGCGTGCAATCGCTTTCAATAGCCTACTGCTGTTGGAGATCAAATTAAGATGTGGGCGTGATTTTAAAGACAAATCATATTCTGGTGAGTCCAGCTTCCATTGATAGTTGCTTTTGTTTAGTTGTTGGCATCCTTTCCACCTCCATTATAACTTAAGATACAAATGTGAACAAAATTGGCTCTCTCGGAGTTTTGGATGGTGCTTTTCATATCTCGCAAAGATGGCCTATCTATTATTACTAATAGTATGTCTATGAGTTGACCCCGAAAGTTTATATCTGGCTCACCAGATTATCCCTCGTAATCCATAGTTGGGTGTTTGGCTAAAAACAATAAATTCATTGTGATCTCAAGCATTGCAACGGTGCTAGTCTCTTTATGGTGATGTATTCTGCTCATTGATTCGATTATAATATCACCTAGTGCAGCCTCCCCCCCCCCTTCCCCCTTTCCCCTATCATCTCTAAACATCATGCTTGAAGCTGAATTTGTCAGGGTACCCCGTACTAACTTCTTTTCATACTCCCATGCTTCTTTATGTAGTTTAGGACACTATATCTAATTTTGTGTCACACAATTTAATACCATGATTACATCTATTTTAAATCAGTCATACTGAGCTGCAGTAAGATGTGTGAGCTTTCTTTTCAATGTTCATGAAAAGCGATTTTCACAAATAAATGCTACTACTCTCTTACTTGCAGGAGTTTTCTGCAAATTGTATATGTGTGGAAAGAAAACGGATGTACAGTAAGTAAACAGATAAGGGAGAGGCACAATAAATGAATAGTGTTTGGGTGGAGTTTTATATAAATCTAACGGTTTAATGACGCACTTGGACGCATTGCGCCCTAGAAATGTTAAGGATGCCGGTATCTTTCTGAGTTTGGTCAATCAGAGATCAATCATAAACAGAACAACCACCATGATTAAAGCAGCATCTGCAAACTGTTCGATCACATCGTCTTCCTACAACCTAAAAAGTCTAAATTCTAAAATACAACTGCATTGAATTCAAACCAGATCTCCATTGACAATGGTCAGTTGGCTCTAAGGGAAAAAACTTTGCTAAAACAGGAGGTGATTGGTTACAACAGGATTATTGCCCGCCGGTGGTTCAGGCGCCGTCTGTTAGACTAAGTCATGGTCATGATTTGGCCGTTTGGGCCATTAGCTATGATTTTGTTTCTTTGTTTATTTATCGCACCAACAATTAATTCTTGGCATAATTAAAAAATGTGACCGCAATATGATATGAACAGTTAATAGGTCTAGCTATCATCCGACTATTGTCAAATCAAAGACAAGTAAAGACTGGGCTTACAGTACATGTACTTATGTGCCGACAGCCAAGTGCACTTTAAAATAATTCGGTTCAGTAATGGCATTTTACGTTTTCTTTAATAATATACACAAACACACACTCACACAAAACACGAAAGCAACTCCGATGTGGTATAAAGGTCGGCCTCACAAAGTAGTCTAAGCTTATTAGATCTAGATCTAGATATAAGCTTTTAACAGCACTAACTTCTTCCAAACTGTTTTACAATGTGCCATCAAGAATCCATACTGATAACATTGACAGATGACGTGCCTTGGATAAATAAAGCAGTGACTTTTATTTGTGACTATCCTAGGACAACTTTTCAACTGCTCTTTCAACAAGGAACTCGTCGCCTAAGAGCCAGTTTCGCGTATCATGATTTTGGCGTGATTTTTTTTATTTCACCATCCAAAAGCGCTTATCACCCTCCACCTTTCATAGAATTTTTACTCTGATCAGATCATTAGTTTTTGTTTAAATTAAAAAAGCGTTTATCGCGTATGTTGGGAAAATGATTCCAAATTAGTTGATAATGAGATACTTGATTTGGGTCTTATAATTTCGCTTCTTCCCAAAACATCTATCTGATATTGCACGGTAACAGCTCTTCTTTTTGTAGTTTCAAAATCGCGTATTCTGACTTGTACGGTTCGAAAATCAAATCGAGCATTTTGGATACAAAAGCAAGTCATTTATCATGCAGTGTTTCCACTATTATTTCATTATTACATAACTGTGTACCTCGTTACAGTAGCGGTCAAAAAGTAATGGCTCATCTCACTTATCATCATCGACAAAAAGCAAACCTTTGCACAATCCTTTGCCAAATTTGTTTCTTTGCTATGACTGATATGTCATGAACGAAAGACTAACAAATGAAATCATGTTTCCGCGGTCTGGCTTGTCAGAGATTAAAACTGAGCTCCTATTTTAATTCTTCAACAATACAAAACAAAACAATGCAAAACATAGGAAAAATTGCCAACTCCACGTTCTGTTTGTTGATGAATCATTTGTAACTCAATCTTTCAATAACGTTCAAATTTCCAGTAGCCCAAAAGTATACCAACTCTTAGATACTTCATTAGATACATTGCATCGACGGCAATCAAAATTCAGTAAGAAGATACGTTTAGTGTGTGCCACAGAGAGGCTTCAGAAATACTCTATACTGTCACTGATCAAGGCCAATGGGAAGAAATGGAAAATACGTGTACTGACATGCCACGTTCTCATTAAAGAATGTCATTTAATTTGGCAAATGATCTAGATCTGTTTTTGTTCAGAGGAGTATTTTTGTGAAAAAGATAGGTCAGATGAGTCTGAAAACACTTTCAGTACACATTCACATTCTGTCAGTAAGTGCTTTGAACCAAACAACAACAACTACCACAACCATTTGAACAGGCTGGAAGTCGATCATATCAGATTGCTCATCTGACGACGTTATACTGTCTAGGATTTCAGGGTAAAAATCTGACTCAGATGATTTACAAACTGACAATGAAGGAAGAGTGTCTAGAGTAAAAATCTCAGGAGAGAAAAATATTCGTGCTAAAGGCCGACATAAACAGCAGGCATTTGGAGAATCGTCATCAAATAACCAAATGTCTTCTTCATAGGAAGGACAAGGTTTTTGTTTGGACAGGGGCAGTATGCATGAACAAAATGATAGCACTGTGTACAACAGAAAAGCAAAATCTGCCTGAGCCTCTCCAGGCTGTTCTTACCAGCATACTCTAGAAGAAACTCCAATGTACAAAAGGGAGCAAGAAAGGCTGTGCTGATCCCAGTTTATGGACGAGAAACTGAAGGAACAGAAATAAATGCACGTCTGTGGCAAAGCCTTACTTACAGCAAAATCCTGCAGCTGCAATACTCTGAAAAATATAATGACCAACGTCAGAATATTTTTCAACGAATTTTAGGTAATGAAATGGGAACAAAAACGTTCTGCCATCAGGTAGCGTTGCTTGGCCGTGACGTTATCAATGCTACCGTAGTCTAGATTAGAGCGGACAAGGGAACGGTACAGGCGCAGCATGGAGTCTGTATCAGCATCCCATTCCGCCCCCGATGCCGCCTTAAGTGTGTTCAGTGCTTTCGAGGAAGCAGTTCTCAGGTGATTGATATGGGGAATAAAGGTCAGTCTTCGATCAAATATCACACCCAGAAATTTGGTCTCATCCTTGACAGGGATCCAATGTTTCTCGACGAGAAACAGATCCGAATCCCTGCAATGCAGTCTTTTTCTGCAAAAATGTACGGCTACAGTTTTCTGTGTGGAAAACTTGAAGCCGTTGGTATCCGCCCATCCCTGGAGGGTGCCCAAGGTTGCCCGAAGCTGTCTCTCAATAGTAGGCATCCTCTGGGCTCTGTAGCAGATGAGGAAGTCCTCTACATACAGGGAATAATTGGTTCCCTGAGCCAGCCGATCTACGATGGAGTTAATTTTAATGTAAAACGGCGTGGGCGAGAAGACGCTCCCCTGTGGAATTCCCTCTTTCTGTTCAAAGGAATCAGAAAGAGTTGAACTGAGGCGGATGCTGAAGTGCCGCCCATTCAGGAAGTTCTGAATGAAAGTGGGAAGATTACCACGGAAGCCTAGCCGATGCAAATCCCTCAAAGTACCAAATTTCCACGTGGTGTCGAAGGCCTTCTCCAAATTGAAGAAGATCGCCACCTCGTGTTGCCGCAGTTCAAAGGCTTCTCTGACGAAAGTTTCTAGGCGGACGAGATGGTCCGTCGTGGAGCGCTTTGCCCTGAAGCCGCACTGAAAGGCCGAAAGACACTTTTTGTCCTCTAAGACCCAGTTCAAACGATTGGCCACCAACCGCTCCATCAGCTTACACAGACAACTGGTAAGGGCGATGGGGCGAAAGTTGGAGGGATTCATGTGGTCTTTCCCAAGCTTGGGAATAGGTACCACGATGGCCTGCTGCCAGGATGGAGGGAACGTTCCTGTGGACCACAGCTGACTGAACAGAGTCAGAAGACAGGACAGAGACTCCGGCGGGAGATGCTTGAGGATCTGATTGTGAATTTGATCCGCGCCCGGAGCGGTGTTGCCAGCACTCGGGAGGCCAGCCTGCAGCTCGTCCATGGAAAAATGGTCGTTGTAAAGGACGGAGAAAGGGGTCGTGAAATCGATCCTTTCTTTTTCGGCAGTGACCTTGTATTTCTGGAAGGCGGCAGAGAAATGTTGTTTGGAGGAGTTTGACGCAAACGCAGCGCCGAGCTCATTGGCGACATCCTCCTCCTCTTCGGCGAGAGAGCCATCACTTCTCACAATGTACTGGAATCCAGTGGTTGAGCGGTACCTTTGATCTTTTTGATCATCTGCCAGATTTTTCTCAGAGGAGTCTGATTGTTAATCTTGAAGATGTAGTTTCTTCAAGAATTTCTTTTGCTCTCCCTGATGGATCGTCTGGCTTTAGCCCTGGCAATTCTGAACCGCTGAAGATTTTGTGCGGTCGGGTCTTTCTGGAAGGCACGGAAGGCTGTTTTGCGGGCCTGTATGGCCCATTTGCAGTCTTCCGTGAACCAGGGCTTGTCCTTGCGTAGAGCTGCATAGGTCTCTGGAATACAGGCCTGGACAATTTCCAAGAGAGTGTCTTGGAACTCTTCCATTGTGGACTGGGGGGTTAGCTGGGTGGAGCAGAGCGCTGTAAACTGTGCCCAGTCAGCCTGGGCAAAGTTCCAGCTTCTCGGCAGGGTGAGCTGTTACCGGGAAATCCGGAACCAAGCAGATCGGAAAGTGATCCGATCCGTGCAGGCTATCCATGACCAACCATGAGTAGTCTGTGAAGATGGAAAGGTGACACAGAGAAGGGTCGAGAGTGGAGAGTCATCCAGTCACATGTACGTCAGCACTGGATCGTTGAAAAGGTAAAGATTAGAGTCGGACAGCAGCCTCTCGATCTCTTCACCTTTCGGGTTGGTGTAGGAGCTGCCCCAGAGAGGATTGTGGGCATTGAACTCCCCGAGCAGAACGCATGGGGCAGGAAGCTGTCGCAAAAGGAGAGTCAAATCAGCGGCCATTTCTGAAGGAGGTAGATAGATGGAGCAGGCGGTGATGGGTCTGTGAGCAGTCAGGGTGACTGTCACAGCCTGTAGTGGGGTGTTTAGGGGAATGGGTCAATGGAGAACTCTGCCAGAAATAAAGACAGAGACTCTTCCGCCCAGTCCATCGATGCCGTGGCCATAGTGGTGGTACGAGGTATAGTCGCTTGGCCGAAAGCTTGGTTTCTTGCAGGCAGACCGCAACAGGTCGATGATAGGTCATCAGCTGTTGCAGCTCCGGGAAGTTGGCCCTGAGGCCTCTGCAGTTCCACTGGATGAGGCAATTCTTAGTTCCAGCCATAATGTTTTATTTAGAATCTCTCTTGGAAGTCGCTGTCGCTTCCACCTTCTTTGAATGTTTGGACGTTTTATCTTTCCCTGCCATACCGCTGGGTGGCAAGGAGAGGGAATGTCCTTTTTCCTTGGTTGGGGAGTGGGGAGTGGATGAAGGAGGAGAGACCGAGACAGGAGTTTATTCTGGACGGTGATGGGAAGAGGAGGGGGTGGCGGGGAGAAAGGGGTGGAGGGGAGGAAGAGGAGAGTCGGAATGGAAAGCGTGGTTTCTACGCCCTCCATATTAAAAGAGAAATTTGCGGCAAACATTTTTGAAGTTTTCACCCCAGCACCAGAGGCCCTCGCTTGTGACGAGTGTCTCTGGGAACCCTTGGATTTTTCAGTGGGTGCCCGCCTGCAAGAGCCTTCACTGGAATCCTTTCCAACGTTCACGCTTAATGGTCCTGGTGCTCTTTTTTACAACTTGAGCAAAAGTTTTACTGGACTTCATCACCGGTGATCTTGGGCATATTTTATTGTCTCACGTGCAGCGATAAACGTGCCGCCAAGAGTGGCTCTGTGGCGCTGAATGGTCTTTTCTTCTTGTCATCTCGGTTAGTTCTTGTCGAACACCATGTGTTCGTCTTGGCAGTTAGGACACTTGAGAGCTGCAGTGCAGTCCGAATCAGAATATCCCCCTTTTCTGCAGCGAGTACAGATGGCGGAAAGCCTGCAGTGTGTCTGAATGTGGCCGAATCGTTGACATTTAAAGCATCGCATGGGATTAGGGACATAAGGGTCTATCTTCATTTGAAAATATCCTGCCTTGATGCTTGCCGGTGGTGTTGGCGCGTCAAATGTCAGGATGATGGTGCTAGTACTGATTCTCTGACCTCCGCGGCAGATGCTGATACGCCGGGCGGCAGTGACTCCTGCAATGCTCTCAACTATTTCTTTTTCCGGGCAGCCTTCTAAGTCTCGGCTTCTAATGACGCCTCTAGAGCTGTTCATGCTCTTGTGGGGACGTCACACTCATGGGCACATCCAAAAAAGTTTTGGCCTTCAGTACTGCCTCTGAATGGCGGTGTTCCCTGCATTCAACCAGAAGGTCGCCAGGCTGCAGTTTGGAGATGCGTTGCTCTCCACCAGTGATCGCGCATATGTGTTTATAGATCTGGAAAACGTTGAAGTTTTTCAGTGGTCTGACCATTCTTTCGCTGTGGAGCACCAAGAAGCGCTTAAAATTATTACGCTTATTTCCGGAGGAGGATGGGGAGGGTTCGGCCCCATCCAGTCTCCGTTTTTTATGTGCCAGGCTGGACGGCGCATCCGTGCCGTCCAGTCGGGACTTTGCATGAAAGCCGGAGATTGGGGTGGGAGGAGTTGTCGTTGAAGTTTCCATATATTTTGGTGCATTTTGGCTTCGTCACCAGAGCGTCCCACCCGCCACCGAGCCCAACAAGGGAACACAGAATGCTCGGATATCCAGAGTTGAGTGCCAAGGCTACTCTAAGGTCCGCTCCGTTAAGGAAGACAGAACCCGACTGATTGGATGAATATGGGCCGTATTCACCCTCCCGTCTCAGAGGAAGGCAGGGCCGAAGCAGTGTGTTGGTGGGGGTACAGTCCGCAGACTGGGCCACCCCAACTACCAGGATCCCATTCTCCCCCTTTACGGGTCGCACCCCACGATCAATAGGGTGCCTACGTTATCGTAGGAGAGACGGCCAGATCTATGTTTTCACTGGACTGGGTACTGATGGCGGTCGTGAAGAAGAAAAGAGGAAAGAAAGCGGGACATAAGACAGGAGCAAGGAGAGAGAGAGAGAAGATATGTCTTCCCTGGAATGTCGAGGATGGCACTCCGTGGGAGACACTCCACCGATGGCGGGCTTACACCGCCTGCAGCTGGGAGCAGAAACCTACTTATAAACCCCGGGTCCCAGTGGGGGCAATTTTGGGAGATCTGCTCCAAATACTACTTCAGATGAGAAGGCAGAAGTCATCAGAACATTTTTCAGATCTATCCCTTTGGTTCACTCACACAAGAGGCTGTTCCTGGATCCAGGATAGACAAAGCAGACTTTGTATATAAGGAGTAGTCTAGTGAGGTTCCTGAGCCAGTATCCTTGGGCAAATCTATGGAGATCTTTCATAAAGACTTTGATACTGGGATATATAAGCAAAGGAAGGACATAATTGACACGTGCTACAGTTACACGATGGTTAACTTGTCAGAGGACGATTACAAAGATCATATTGAAGCGAAGAACAAAGCGGTGGATGAGTTGAGCCGGGATATTGAGAAAGCCAAGCAAATAAATGACACGGCAGCATTGGCTGTAGATCTCCAACAAGTCTTCTTAACACCCAAACGCAACTGCACAATAGCGTAGCCTATGGCAAGAGAACTACAAAACTACAACTGTAGCATACGATATCGTGGCAACTGACGTAACGTGTTAGGCATGGTCAGAGCTTCACAATGACCTCTGGTCTCAGACATTTTCAGACTGCATGAACCACTTCTTACACTTCATCTTACACACATTTTTCACAACATCAAATATGATTGTCTGGTCTGATGGTGATAACCGATGCTGCATTGTGGTTACCGGAATAGTGAAAGCGCTTGAAATATTCAATATAAATGAGGCCTCGCAAAAGACTATTTACAAAAAGGACACACACACCAACAAGCTGACACCATACACAGTCGTGTGCAGGCTATAGCATGTCATGTTTGCGGATTATGCTCTAGATTATGTCATTGTCTCGGCGCTCCAAGCCTGTCCGATTTATTCCTGCAGATTTGTCTTTCTTTCAACGAATTCATATGTAGGCGGCAAAGCACATGGCAAGAAAAAAATTGTTGGGGACCCATGTGTTCTGGATCTCAGAGTCAAGGGAGATATTCAAGCCAAAGTCAGCTTTGATGGCGACTTTGCAGCCTTTTTCGTAGGTCATCTCTACAGCCAGTTGCATCGATACAAGCCAGAACAAAGCCATGGAAACTAAACCCTGCAGAAATCAGCGACCTGAAGGGCCCCATGCCATTCATGCCACGTTCAACTATTTGTCTTATGAGTCTTTGTAGGAATTTTGCAGTTCTGAACGAAAATGGCAGTCTGAGTGAGTCTGAATGATTGACAATATAATTTTTCCGTATAATCTGTTCATTTACTTTGTCTTGTAATTTATGAAGTCTGAGGACCAAAGTGATCTCTTTATTTTGAAAGATACAATGATGATGTGTCATTAATTTAGGATCTCATTGTAAATTGCTATTATTTTGCATTCTTCAGGTTTAAGAAAATTCCATGGCCTTTGTACTTTTAAAAAAAAAATTAAGTATCAGCTGGCCATCAAGAGGGAAATGTATACGACGATGCATTAGGACCAGCCTGTTGCTCATAACATAATCATTATATAAGTATTAAATCTTTGTGTGGATGTTCTTGTCCTTCCTTCATATACTTTCGTCATCACTGAACACCAAGTATAGATGTACAATCTATAAATGAAAATGAATCATTTCAGTAAGGTGCAGTTACCAGTGACGACAAATGCGCAGTTTTGGTGTTTACGACCTGATACTGATAAAAAAAAATATGTTTTTCATGTTAATTGATTGTAATAATCAATACTTATTGTGTGAAGAGCAACCCTGGCAAAGTTTTCACAGAACCGTCTTATTGCAAGCAGCGAATGTTGGAATGTGTTCATTTTATTTATCACAAATTTGAACTCCTTGTGGTACCTAGTACATTTGAAAGGTATATAAATCCGCAGAAGTGCTGCAATACTTTGAAATTTAAGAATCAGGCTTCAAGCAGAAGCAGCATCTAATCGTTTAATGTAAGCATTGTTTCAGAAAAGATATCATCGTATTTCGTCTCTTATGTTTTTGCTCTTGTTTCACTGTTGGCATTGTTGGGATCAAATTTTACTTACAAAAAAAAAAATATTTTATTTGGAGAAATTTGTTTCTGAATTTTCTTTTGGTTGGTTGAAGAATACTAAAATGACAATTACAAGGGCCAAAAACACATAACAAGTGTTGTCATTTAAACCAAGTTCGCATAAGATGAGTTATGCGTCTCGTCATAAATTCATATATCGCGTAACATTAATTTCTCTAAAAAATGATACATCTATCCCTTTATAGTTACTATCCAATATAAAAGTACTTCCTTAAAATGAATTTTTATCATATTTTAGGTTCAATGAATATTCACAAAAGGAATAGATTTAATTAAATTGTCTCTCTTGAAAAATTTTCCAAAATCATGGTACGCGAAACTGGCTCTTAAGGGATCATTATACGTTCAGTCGAACCGGACCGGTTTCGACTGCAGTCAGCCTGCAGTCCGCCGTACGACTGAAGTCAGCTATTACGCGCAACGATCAAACTGACGGCGAACTGAAGGCGCCCGGATCAGACAAACAACATACAGGTTAAAATCCAGCCATGTGTTCCCAGAGCCATGATGGATGATAAAGCGATGGATGACATTTTAGCAGCTTATGTTATTTTGAAGAATAAGAGAAGAAAAAAACGTCGTTTATGGTCAAAAGATTGGGGTTTTTGTGTGTGTGTGTTTTTGGTTTGTTGTTCTTTTGTTTGTTTGTTTGTTTGTTTTTGTTTTTTTTCTAAGAGGAATGTGTATCCACATACAAATCTTTTATGAGAGATTATGGCATTTCCTGAGGATTTCAATAACTTTATGTGGATGGACCAAGAGACATATGTACATCTGTTGTCTCTCGTCTCGCCCTTGATTAGGCCTACTAGACAAAGTAACTCTTCGTTACCTTGCCATGGGTAGGAAATTCCCAGACCTCAGATTCTCAGCATCAGTTTCCCAATCAGCACTTTCACTGATAATCCACGAAATCTGTGCTGCAATGGACGAGGTGCTGACCAAATATTATTTCAAGGGAAGATTTCTCCTTCAAACAACAAACAACAAATGTAATACAATTGACTAAAGTAAGCACACAGTTGTGCACGAATATTAGACCAAAGAAAAGACTGGTCAGAATCTTTATCTTGGTTTTAATAGCATTAGTGTATTTCAATTTTTATTATTATTTTTTTTTCGTAAATAATCTTTTGCGCTGCCGTTGATGTTATCCATCCACCTCATCCAATCTCTCTCTCTCTCCTTTCTTCACCGTCTCTCTTTATCTACGTACGAAGTGATGTTAGAATTCGTCATACAGGCCAACCTGGCGTAAAAAGCTCAGGATGGCCTGTGGCTTCGTTTTGTTAAATAGGTCCTTCAGAGAGTGACTCGAGATGTGGACTTCTCGAGCATCTCTGAAGTCTGCGCAGTCGATTAGGACATAGTATGTGTGCGACTGTCAGTTGACAGTGACAGGCCACACACTGTGGGGGCATTTCTCTTCTGAGAAGAAAAGAATGAGTGAGGCGAGAGTGACCGGGACGCGGGGGTTGAGGACCACCTGGTCTCGTCTTTGCGGCTGAGCAGACCCTGGCCAAGGTTCAAGGTCTGATTGGATAGAGTGAAGTTTGTGTGCAGTCTGTTGATTCCATCGCTGTCGCCATCGCGATTTGATGTACTCGTTGATGATCGGCCTGAGATCCAGATGAGGGACTCCCTCATCCAGGGGATCTAAAATCAGGCCGACCTTGGCGATGGAATCTGCTGCCTCATTTCCTGCAATACCCACGTAACTCGATACCCAGCAGAACGTGAATCCACGCCGCCCCCTGCTGAATAGAGTTTGAAGGGTTGCAGGAGGTGAGTTACTCTATCATTCCTAAAATGAGGTTTTTCAGGGCCTGGAGTGGGGACAGGGAGTCTGAGAAGGTCAGAAAATTGTTTTGTTTGGACCTGTTTATGGTATCTAAAGCCATATAGATGGCTTTAGCCTCGGCCGTGAAGATGAGGGATTTTGGCTTAAGGCCACAGCATGTGTTCCCCAGGACAGAGAATGAACCGGGCCGATGGTTCAAAGACCTAGTTGTGTCTCGTTTAATTCCCTCCGCTAGGCCAAAGATCACCCGTGCTCTATGTATGTACGCAATGGATGGATGGATGGATGCATGCATGCATTAGCTTATGTGTGTCAATATGTGTGTATGCATGTAGGTCTGCCTATGTATGTTATGGACATGAAATATTGACATGCACGCTTCATACAGTATCTCTCCTTGGCAAATTCTGAAGTCCGTATTACAGGGTTGCAGAAATGCTAGAGATCCTAGCACATGTTCAATGGTTTCAGTTTAGAGTATGTATGTTCGATTGAGACTAAAGCATCATAGCAGAGGAACAAATTTCATGCTGCAGATTTACTATTTCATTTCGAGAGATCTCCATTACAGAGGTGGGAGGCAGTTGATATCTATGAAATATCTTGTCCCTCTGGCGCTCATGCCAAAAGTGTTTGTGTGTGTGTGTGTATAAATAAATTTAGGAGACAGATTATTATGTGGTTATGTCATTAACATGAACATTTCACCCCAAAATATATTCGTTGGAAATACGAGGAAATCTGAAAACTGTATGTTGCTATGAGAGATATGCCTCCCTTAAGCACCTGTGGAACTATACAATAATTATATTGCATAGAATTTAAAAACGTTTTATTGACTCCACTCATTGTTTTTGCACTATAAGGTCGCACAGTTGTTAATACAAATTTAGAAAATAATTTTGACTAGAATTACATTCGGACTTCGCTGTATTTGAAACAGCGTTGCTATGTTGTCAACCGCGGTTCAGCGATAATTTTTGTAAACAACAACAAAATATCTATGTAAGCCTATATAGGCTACCAGGCTATTTGGTAGCCAAATACTTCAAATAGGTAGGGATAGGTAGATAGGAGTGTAGGTAGACAGGTAGGTAAGTATGTTGGCAGGTCTATGTGTTTGGGGGCAGAGCATTGCTACATCCGTGAGCTTATTTATTTATAGGCTGAAATTAAGCCAAATAAACTAGGCTACGTTTTAGCAACAAAGTAGGCCTAAATGGACCGCCTACCGGCAGGCGGAGCAAGTACATTCTATACACGTAGGGCGATAACATCTTTACTTTATAATATAGAGGCACATTTGTATGAAGAACTCATCAGACAGTTTTAGTAATTCTATATTTCTTTTCATTCTGCTATCGTCATTCGGTCTCACAGTGTTTGGGTAGGAATTTTGGCTTGAAATGAGGAAACAGATGGTCAAAACTGGATGATTGATGATGTAGATTTGAAATACATGTAATTTACTGTTCTGATATAGATCTAGTTTTGTAGTGATAGACCGTTTCATTTCCCCTCTTGTCTTACGGTATTTATAAGCCTTTCCTCCGGGGTAGTTATCTCGGTTTCCCCTGAGGCGATATTGATTATCAATGATTCCACAGTGATATTTTGTATCATATAAGCCTCCTGTACAGAATATTGGTCACGTGCAAAATTTTGCAAGTTGTACTTTGTTTTGAACTCTTTCCAGAAAATTATTAAAAATTAAAGCGCTAAAAATGTTACTTTGTCCAGTCACTGATCCATTTAGATCTCTTTCGGCTTGCCTGTGCTGGCTGTGCCATATCGGGAGTGTTCAGTTATGTTGAGATTCTGTCCCTTTTGGCGTGCCTCAGCTGGCTGTGCCATAATTATGTTAAGTCATGCTGAGCTGTAGCTTATTTTTCTGTAACACTGGTTTGCAGAGCATTTTAATCCCCCCCCTTTCTCCTTACAGAAGCCGAAAGACCGTCTTAAACAACGAAGATATGACCCATGAAGCTTCGTGGTACGATCACACCAAGGAGCTTATACTATTTATACTGGAGTGCGCACTCATGACGCCGCCTTAACACAACACAATGTATCTATCGTGCCAATATAGGCGCCATGGCCATGGGGTTAGATTTAGTATTGCTATGCGTGAGTTTTGTTTAGTTTTGCACATGGTAACATAACAATAACGGCGTTAAGTCCTAACATTAAGGTTCTTGCCCTCATGGCCATGCCACATTCGGCACGCGTGATGTCATCAGTCCGCTCTCCAGTATAATACTTTAATAGTATAAGCTCCTTGGATCACGCTTCAAAAAGGGGGAGTCATTGAGGCAACGGAAACGATAACCCACAACTTCCGGCGGTGCGTCATTGTGAAGAACCCGGAACAGAAACAAGATGTTCAAGTTTCTCTACTGCTCCTAACGGCAACTTAGAAGTAATTTATAAATGGAACATATAATGATTGTTTTCGATTGGTATGCTTGTGGAAATGTGTGGATTATTTATTACAATAAACAGTGGTACCATTAAAACCACAAAAGATGAAATAATTTTATTTTGATCTGGATTGTAAGTGTGAAATATCCTTTATTGTGTCAATATTGTACGCCTTAGCCTTAGATCCAGACCAGTTTTATTTCAACCGCTACATCAGTTGACCACGAAGTAAATCTAATATTCATTCAAAACTACTTATTAACAAGAGCTCTCAGCTTAGTGATTCTGTCAAATATTTTTAGTTACGTTTGTATTTGGACACTGACCCAGTTTCAAGCTTTCTGAAAGTTGAATCTGGTTATCTTATTTAATATCTGGAATGTTGCTTCAGTACAGTAGATCTGATGATAGTAGTGATAGGCAAATAGTGTTGTGTTAGATCTATATTAGATTTAGATCTAGATCTAGATTACATTCTCAGTGAAATTAACATGATACTGATAGAGAATTTAGAATCTAGAGAATCTAGTCTAGATCTAGATCAGATTTCCTGAAACAAAAAATAATTTTAATGCCCAGATTGACAGCAGTGATTATCCTTGAATTTAATTTTTTTTTGTCCAGGGACACTGCAACAATTTTGAGTCTTGCAGAACTGGGTTCATCTCTACCAGGAGGAATGAACTGATGTATTTCATGAACTAATAGAAGAGTGACTGCTGTGCTAAGTATTTATTTATTTTCATCATGGTAAGTCAACTTTGTAAGTGGTATGTTTTAGCTTTATAATAATTAAATATCTATTGTATTTAATTTACAAACATGATGTTTGTAGTTACTACATCAGGGATGTCAAACTTCCAGCTTTAGTTGGAAATGTTTCTGGTCATTGCTGACTTTTTTCTAATTTCGGCCAATCAACAGCTGACTTTTGCTGAGCATACTAGATCTTTTTGATATGATCGCAGTTTTATGATTTAATGTGACACAAGTCTTGCACGATAAGTGAAACCGGAAGTGCAATAGAAATATTAATTATGCATTTGCTCTGAGCGAAAGCCAAGCCAGCGTTCTGTGTATGTTTGGAGATCAAGATTGAAGTTCACAGCGCATTTATTCTTCACATTTGACAGCATGCAACTGCTCAACTGCATGTTGTGAAGTGTGCAGTTGAGCAGTTGCATGACAGTTACTGATGGAAAATATAGCACATCAAAGTATTGAAAAAAATAACGAATGAAATGGCCATGGCCTTAGAAGGACTAATGTAAGAATGGCAATTGTTCCCAAGCAAGATCTAGGTAATAGTTATGTTCAATGGTTATGATAACAACACTGCTTAGGGCATGCATTTTTTTGCTTGTTTGATTGTTGTCACTTTTTACTCAAACACTTTTTTTTTAAATGCCATCCCATTTACCTGTGAAACTTGCACACTTATCATACAAAGATTTGTTTCTTTAAGGTAAATATATAGGACCCGATGGCCCAGATAGAATGGGTGGACGCAGAAAGGAGGGGGGAGGGGAGGGAGGCATTGGAAAATTTTTGGAATTTTTGGTGAAAATAGGTTAACATCTCTACCATACACTTCATAGATTTTCTTGACAAAATAAAGCTCCATTTTGTCATTGAGTTACAAGGCATGTCATGTTTTCTAGAAAGTATTTTTCAAATTAAATGAGTGAAGTTGTTGATAGCCATGAAATTAATAAAAAAGCATTCACTAAATCAAATTTTGGTGTTTCACAAGTTTGTTGTCTCTCGTTGGTTTTAGTTTTAGTCATTAATGTTTTTGTGATACAACACTTGAGTTTACAGTAAGAAATTGTGGAGTCAACTGATATCCATTAATGTTGGAGAGCTGAAAAATTTTCACTGCTCTTTAAATGCACGGCAGTCATCTCAACTGGGAGATCTGTTTTGAATGTGAGATAATGAATGTTGTTTGAAGAGAAGTCACTATCATGTACATTAAGAGGTAAAGAAGATTCAGGATCAGTATATGTTGACTGACTTTTTTATGTGCAAAAGCTGCAAAATGATAAAATGATAACTAAAGAATCTGTTGTGTTTGACTTTGGTTATTTTTTGACAAACAAGAACATTTCATAAGGACTTTCTAGAGGTTAAATTTATGGAAAAGATGAATATAGTGACAGAAACTGGAGGATATTATTGACTCTTAATGATTGATTTTTTTTTTTCCAGCCTTACCACTGGCAAAGCCACAATGTCAAAACAAGTGGTGTTGATGACATGGTGCTGCTGCAGAAAATTTCAGAGTCAGGAATCATGGAAAACTTGAAGAAACGTTTCATGGATGATGTGATATATGTATCCTTGATTGTCAGAAATCAGAAACCACTTAAGTCTGGTTATATAGTCCAGCCATATAACTAAATGAGATGTGACATGATGAAATCAGACTCTCGTTAAATGGTGAGCATATGGAGTTATTGGTATCACTGCAAAGATTATTCATTTCGCCTTCTGTGTGTGAAATAAAATTTGTTGTACCTTAGGTAGAAGTCGAGATATTGACAATTAAATATGATGGGGATGATCTGTCGCTGCACTGGATTTAGCAAGAAAATGGCCAAATCATTTTTGTTCATCTTATTAATCCTTACTCGCCCATGCTACTAAATTACAATTTTTGGGCTTTTACTCAAGCTATTTCATCAAATTTAACTCTAAAATGCCTTTAAAGATTGATATAGAAAGGTTCTGTGAAAAAAAAAAAATTGCGTTAAAAGCTCATTCACTGTTGAAAAACACGTGTTTTCTCTAATCGCCTCAGTTTGACGAACGCCTGATTTCATCTTGTCGCATCTCAAATGGTTTGACCAAGGTCATCATATGTCTCTTCTTTTTTTGATTGGTCCAAGATTTTTTTAATGGCAAGGCGCTTTGCAGTGCTCATAACAACAACTTAATTACTCTTGTCAAAAATTCTGTTGGATAGCATGCTTTATGTCAGTTATTGTTTCTAAAATTCATCCGCTGAGCTTTAAAGTTGACTTGTACTCTTGTAACCACAGTAACCTTAACTAATTCAAGACATACATAGGACCAGTGCTGGTGTCAGTCAACCCCTTCAAAATGCTGAACATATATGGAGAAAAAGAAATTGAACTGTATCAGGGAGCTGTAAGTACACTTTGCCATCATTCGATGTGCGATTCAAACATTCTTTAGTCTATCGAAATAATCTGTGTGAGGATATCTGACATTACCCACAATCAAATTAAATGAAAGAGAAGAAGCTAAATGCTATAGCTGGATGTTTGAAATTGGGTTTTAGTCTCGTTTGATCTAATGATAACAGAGAATCAGTGAAAGTTAATAATTAATATCTTTGATCATGATGACCTATTTATTGTGTTTATGAATAGGTAATTTTCTGAACTGTAACTGTATGAGCATACCGTCAGATCAAGATATTTGCAATGTGCCTTGTAATTATATGCTGTTTTGTTCATTTTTTGCATTGTTTGCTCTTGAAATTAATATCGGACAACTAGGATTTGCTATGACTTTTATTTTATATTTATTCCCTGCTTTAGTCCATGAGTAAAGTTCCAGAAATTGTCATTTCTGAACAAAAATGTCACAGAATCTAAATGTGTCTCCAAAGTCAAATTAATATATTTCATCTTCACTATTATTTGATAGGCCCAGTATGAAAACCCACCCCATGTGTATGCACTGACTGATAACATGTACCGGAACATGTTGATAGAAATGGAGAACCAGTGTGTCATCATCAGGTGAGATGGTTGTATTATGCTTATCGTCCTAACCTTTTGCAACCCAGAAATCACTTTGTGATGCTATTGTATTAACCTATATCTGGATCAGTTGAGATTTTTCTCTTTAAGATAACATGACTATTTGTGAAAAGTACTTAAAGTGTAGGCAGTAGTAATTTGTTTTGAGTGATTATATCCATTCTATATTAAATTTTTTAGTTATTTTTTAATTGGTAATGAAACATGTTTGTAATTTTGTGTATCATAGAAGTCTAATATCTGATCATGATGTGGAATTTATTTATTTATTTTTTTAATGTTTTAACTGTTCTGTTAATTGGTGAATTAAAGTTAGTTGGGAGCATTTGTCCATAGTGTGGTGTATCTGTATTGAGCCATAAAAGCATGTAGAAAGTCTTTCCATTCTTTCATCATCATGGTTAATAATTCGAAGCTGACATGAGCAAGTCATTTAAATCATCTATGCTGGTGAACACATGGAATGCTTTGAAATTAGTTGATCAAATAGAAACTGAAACAGAACATTTAAACTGTGTATTCTAATTGCCTCTCATGATTAAGCAAGCAATCACTACACAATTTTCAAACTTCTTTACAAACCATTTTTACTCTGATATAAATGATTTCTTATAAGTAGTTGTGGACTTGCTGAGAAGAAGAAAGCAAGTCTTCAGCTGAAAATACCATCACAAGAAACATTAGTTTGGATGTGTATCAGAAAGGTTAAAGATAGAAATGGAAGCACATCATAATATAGTTTGCATAGGTCATTCAAAACTTTTTGAGTCAAAATATTTGGTGCAAACTAAAACCATAATTGTGTTAATGAAGAATTAACTGAAAATTTTTAAACTCAAAATAGTAAACAAGAAAGACTCTGCACAACTATCAAAGTAGAAGTGGATGAGCTGATAGAAGAGTAAATGAGTGGTAAATTTTCTGTCATCACAGATTCACTCATGAGGTTGTAGAGAAAGTGAAAGTATATTTATACTATGTTGTAGTTTACCTTTGGCTTGTAGACATAAACATTTGAATAGAATGATTTTATGTGTAGGTCAGCCAAAGTGTTGTTTGTCTAAATTCACTCTGTCCCCCCAGTAATGAAGGATGTGAATTGTGAATATAAAAACCATACTTCCCCGAAAATTAAAAAAAAAAATTGCTCACATTAGCTGAAGAGAGAAGTTGATAAGGCAGGACCTTTAGCATAGCTTTGATAAGTTTGATCTGACATTGTATTGTGAATAGCTGAACCCAGCAATTCAGAGCTTTTCTTGTTTGTCTGTGTTGGCTGAACCAAAACTAAAGTGGTCAGATTTACAGAGACTGAATCTATCAGTATTATACATGCATCAATAACTTTTTGTTGTTGTTGTTATTTCAGTGGTGAGAGTGGAGCAGGGAAGACTGTGGCAGCGAAATACATCATGGGTTATATCTCCAAAGTATCAGGTGGTGGACCACTGGTGCAGGTATGCAAACAGACATTGGTCTCTATACTAAGTATAATAAATCACATTTATTTAGCACATCATCTACATAAGAGAGCAGACCATAGCACAAATATGCTGTACATCTTTATTAGAGTTGAACACTTACACATGAAATAAAACAAACTTACATTTGCTCCTGAAGAGATGTAGTAATCCCAATTTACATGGATTTTTAGGAAAATGTATTTTTCTATGAGATCAGAATATTTGTGATATAAATTGTGCTGCAGTTGCAGGCCTATTGAGCATTGCCAAGTTAAACTTGCATTCATATAATGTTTCATGTTGTTGCATTCATATTTCCATAGAGAACAAAACACATTGTATATTGTTAAAAGGATTAATCAAATGATGAAACTGTAGCATATGTGCTTCAAAATGGTTTTGACTTTTTTGTTTGTTGAGTTGATTATAAATTTAATGAAAGAGAGAGAACAATTTTTGATTAGTTATTTATGTTAAGTATGAGAAACAAACACAGCAATTCCAAGTGGAACACTGACTTAATGGTTAGATTGACCCAGGATGAGAAGTCTGCCCTCAGACTGAGCAGGATATATTATCTGTGCTCGGTTACAGAGTGAGCACTTGAGGTCAGATTACATACAGCTTAAAAATGTGGTTATTTCCTCCAACTGTCAAAACATTATCATAATAATTAGGGATTTGACAAACTGACGTCGTAGAGAATAAGTGCTTATAGATCTGATTGGTAGTTTTGCATATATGCATGTGTAATTCAGCAGCAAAGTAATGAAATGATTTGGGTGTATAAAAACATATTCAGTGGTATCATCTAAGAGCAAAGTCACCGGGAGAAAAAAAAAAGGGGCTCTCAGGTGGACAGGTTCTTCGGCAGATTGAACAGTTATGCAACCTGTCTGACCACAGGCTGTCTTCACTATACGATAAATTGATCGTTTCCATTAGTTAAAGATTTATGTGTGTGAAGAAGAACAGCTTTATTGCTGTGTGTGACTGCTGTAAATAATCTAACAATTCCTGGCCTTGCTTAGCGCATAATTTCATCTGTAATGCACAAATTCTTGGCTCGACACTGTGCTCTTAGGCAGATTTTTTATTTGGGAGCAGGTTTTTAGAAGGGTAAATTATAGAGCAAAAATTCCGTTTTGCAGGTTCGTAGGTGGACCGGGCTCTTAGGTGGAGTGGCTCTTAGGCGGCGGGTTCTTAGGCACTGTATAAAAACAATGAAACTATGAAATTTGATTTTTTTTTTTAAGGATGGGCACCTCACATGTTAAAGTTTTCAAGTCACAAGATTTATGGGCTTTGGTCTCCATTTGCCTGAATTATCTTTGATTTGAGAGATTTCTCCATATAATGTTTGTTGAGGTAGTTTAAATGTAATTCATATGAGCATCTTATATTGAAGTGTTATTATCATATTGTTTCCAAGAGATCTGTTATTTACATTATAGTAGAAAGAAGATTAATTATCATTTAGATATTTCATAAAATTAGCAATTATTGCTTAGAAAACCAAATTTTCAACCATTAGAAAAATTCATAAGAATCATGCTCTTTCAGGATATCCACCTCTAACTGACATAAATGTGCATTAAAGCAAAAAAAAATTCCACAAACTAAAACTTAGTTGAATTGTGATCAATATTACATGTGAAAGAAAAATTTTCGTTAGTTAAAGGTTTGCATGAATTTTAAAATTATTTTTTTTAACCACAGAACAATTCAAAATGCGCACACATCTCAACAAGCCATTGCATGAAAATCAGCAAAGACAGCAGAATACAGAGAATGAGAAATTGTTGGCAATTACAGTCGAGCATGGAAAACTCGAATTTCTCAGGGACTGAAAAATGTGTTAGAGATTTCCATAATTCGAGATTTCTGTGAAGGGCTTTTTTTTTAACTAAGAAATAGAAGGGTTGCTAAGAGGATATAGCCTTGACGACACGAATGTGGTCTGATCTTAGCAGGAATTAGTGGTCCTGAGTTCATCTTCATGATAATCATCCATTATCTTTTGGACAGCGTGTTCCCTGCCACATGGCTTTGCGTGCATTGCGTCATGTAGGCTATGGTCATTCTTAGCAATACAGGCAGCGTATGTGGCCTAGTCCACCACCCATGGCAGTTCCAAGCAGAGCACATAGATCTAGTTAATGACCAGTTTGACCCAGGCCGAGAGATCAGCCGTCAGGCTATGAGACGGGCACATTACTTGTGCTCGTGCTGTGCTCAGTTATTGAGTGAGCGCCTGAAGTCAAATTACATACGTGTTAGGAATGTGGTCATTTGTTCTAACAGTCAAGACATAATCATGATATTTTAAATGATTTGGAAAGGTAAAGTCACGAAGATTAAGTGCATTTTGTTTTAATTGGGAAGTTAGCATACATACGTTCATAATTCAGAGGTAAAGTCATGAAATGATAATGAGTTTATAAACACAAATATAAAAAAAGTATAACTATAAAATCCGATTTTTTTTTAAAGAGCGGACACCTCTCATATTAAATTTTCCAACTCACTAAGATTTATGCATATTACACCAGATTTGACCGAGTTATCGTTGATTTATGATGCCATTCGCTTTCTGTAAAGAATTCAGCTAACGGAGTTTTGATCATATTTGACACATTGACTTTGTATCTGTATTCTAATATTTACATAATTTATTGTCATATACAATGACAGTATAACAACCTTTAAAAACACATGCATGTTAATAATAATAGTTGTAATAATAACATTTAAAATAGCGGAAGCTTGAAGTCGATGTGTTTCTAGAATAGCCTTTAGTTGTATAACCTTGTTATATCGTTCTCTTTCAATTTTGGCAATGGAGGCATGGATCTGTTCCCTACCTTTTCCCCTTAGTAAACCAAGTCGGAAACCCCAGTTTCTGATGAATGGAAAGCAATGGCACTCAACCATGTGGATTTTGGCTGTTATTTTATGTGGAAATAGTGTTCTGTATAGAGTGATGCAGGTTTTGATTTGCCGTACTAACTGTATTGTATTCGGTAAGCAGTGTAAGAGCTATTCTGCAAATGTGTGAGATTAATGCATGAATGTTAGAATAACTTTTATGGAGTGTGTCAAACTTTTGCCTGATCACTTGTGCCTGGTTTACTACTGACTCATCTTGTGTGAGCTCAACTGTGCGTTGAGTAACGTATTTTGTGAGCTGGTGTGAATGTTTGCTTGCATGTATTAGTGGCAGTAATTGCCGATTAATTGAGAGGCTGTGATATGTTCGATATCACAAAACCATGCATTTCTAAAATGGTTTCCAAACTAGAAGTGATCGCACCTTTGTGCCAGTGGAGTGATGTTACTACTGTCTATTTCATCTTGAATTTTCTCTGTGACCAAAATCTACCTTGATTGACTTCATCTTGTGAAAAACAAAAACATCGCTCATAAAAAAATCGCTTTGTCTTCTAATGCCTTCTAATTTATACTTGTGTTTCCGGCAGTTGTCAAATTCACTGATGTTTGAAAAATAATTGGTTTTTGCTAGAGCATGTGCTAAATCTGTGTCTAGCTGATGTGTAGTTTCCTCTAGAACATTGGGATGTCTGGCTGTGATGCCAAGAAGAATGTATAGACAGGGTAGAACCACTTGAGTGATTTCCACGTCTATCAGAAGCTCTCTGATCAAGTGCTCCATATTTGAGTGTCATATACTGTCTTCAACTGATCTGTTCTTAGTCAGAAATAGAAAACGTTTAATTATCGCTCAGTTATTTCATAAAATTAGAAGATAACACCTCGAAACCAGATTTACAACCTTAAAAAAATGCACAAGTGCACAGGTGCTCAGGATATCTGCCTGTAATTGACACAAATGTGATGTAATGAGAAAAAAACTTTTATAGACTAAGACTTAAATGAATCATTAACATTATCAGATGTGAAAGAAAACTTTTTATGGTTAAATTAAGTGTTTATGAATTTTTAAATTATTTTTTCACCCCCAAAAATTAGAAATACACACACATTTCAACAAGCCTCTATGAAAAAACATGCAAAAACAGTGGGAAACAAAGAATGAAGCGTTATTGGCGGGATGTTGGGCTTTCATTTGATAGCAAACTTGCACCTATTCCTGTGAGAAAGTGGCTATTAATTTGACATCAAAGTGCATCAGAATCAAAGCAATTCCAAGTTGTGCACACAATGGGAATTCTCAATGCCCCGAGGGCCTGGACATCTGTAGGCCGTGTAATTGTTAATAATACAAAGAAAACATAAGAACTTAAATCAAGCCAATAAAGATGTTCAACAATTCCATGAATTCGAGATTTCCATGTTTGAATTTTCTGTGTTGGACTGTACATTGCAAATTTTTACTTGTTCCTGTAAGAGAGTGGCTATTAATAGGATAACAGAATGCATCAAAATCAAAGAAACTCCAAGTTCTTCATGCAACAGGAATTCCAATGCCCTGGAGGTTCAGTCAACTGTTGACTGTGTAATTTATTGCCAGGCCTGACCTGAAAGTCAGTGCTGTGCTTTGCTAGAGGTTTGGAACTGCCGTGCAAACTTTCCAAGTTGCTCCTCATAACTTTCAGATTACATGTACTTAGAGTGTTCTTGTATGAGGCAGTCGTTTTTTAGAATTTTTGCATCAGTATAATTTACTTTTTATTTTTCATTTTCAGCGCGTGAAAGACATTATTCTGGAATCCAATCCTTTACTAGAAGCCTTTGGTAATGCCAAGACTGTTCGCAATAACAATTCTAGTAGATTTGTAAGTATTGCATAAACTAGAAGTGTCTCAGTTTTATCGATGTTTTAATTGTGACAGATATCTGTATCTGCCATGTCCATGTGCTTTCAAATCTATTAGAAAAAGGCTGCCTGATGTTGTTCATCTCTGTTTTCTGGTCTCTTTAGTTTTGAATAGTTTCATTAATGTTTAAAATTTCTCAATCCACATTTCCCCTCTATAATCTGTTAGTAGAATTTTGAACTATTTAGAAAAGGAACAAAATGAATTTGCCATACTAAGTAGATTTATGTATTAGTAAAGATTTTACTAGGTAGTGGGAAGTAATTTGTATGAATTTGTTGAGAGAACTTAATGTTTGTCCATGATAAAATTCTTTTTTCTTGATTAGGGTAAATATGTGGAGATCCAGTTCAGCCGAGGTGGAGAACCAGATGGAGGAAAAATATCCAACTTTTTATTAGAAAAAGTAAGTTTTCAATGATGGTAAAAAATGCATTCTTTGCTCCCATTTGAAAAACTTAAGAATTTACTGAGTCCATGACTTTCGTGTTTTGACAAAAACATTTCAGTTGTCATTAATAATTAACTGTTTGACTACCTAAGTTAATTTTGGGTTCAGACCAACTTCACAATGGCTGCATCCCCAGATATAAGTATGATTTATTTTTTCACTTTCAAGCTTTTGTAAATTTAAATTATAGAGTATTATATACACAGACCTGCCTACCCTCCTGCATTAAGCAGGATCCTCCTGCATTTCGACTCACCATCCTGCCTTCCCAAGCCATGAACATAAATTCCCGCTTTCAGATTACTTTGACATTTTATACTATTTTTCTTTCATCTCATACTTTGGTGTCATTCAGAATGCAGCCGGAGTATTATCGTCATCCTCAGTGCAGAAAGAAAATTGCGCTATGAGCAATGGTCCTGCCTGCTGCTGTTGCTAAGGCCTGTGTCTGTAGGCCAACAGTACATGATGTAGTCCAGTCCGTACATGTAGTGTTATGTGTTATACCCCACCTGTCCCGCCCACGCGCTAAGAGATAGTTCATGTGCACCTGTCATCCATGATGCAGTCGTTGGTCGGCCCATGATCGCCCTTGTTATTTCCATCTGAACCTGTCTTTGAGTAACGGTGATGTTCCATCCCGCCCCTCGTTTTATCTTTTCATTTACAGTGTGCTTGTTGTGAACCCCGTTATGTAAAGTTATGACTCTCAATGTAGATCTATCTAAGGATCAGTCACACTTACAAGTCTGGTCCGATGCCCATGACTTGTTTAGCGTAAGAATGCTTATGTCATCGGCGCCACGGACTTAAGATGGCAGGATGCCTAGTAACTTGCATCATATAGATGTACTATTTAGGCCTAAGAGTCTTTCTGTTAACTTTAGATAAAAGGGAATAAAAGACAAAAAGATATGAGTTTCAGCGATTCCGACACAATTTTGGTGTGAAATTTGACCTGCCTATCATTCTGTGGAATGTCTGTGCCAGCAGTCGTGACAGACTTTGTCTCACTCATGGGCTATTTTCTGTCTATGAGATGGTTATTATTGCTCCTACCTGCTAGATTTTGTCTGCTCCACTGCTAAGCATCAGTGATATGGTCAGTTTCCCTCTCCACTGCTACTCCCCATCCGCACTCTGTCTTATCAGCTGTGCATGAGCCAACCGGCACTGCCTCTACTTTCCCCATGGGCAATCAGAACCATCAAGAAAATGTTATTCAAGGTTACTGATTGTTACAATCAGAAGCAGATTGTTCTGGGCTGTCCTCGCTAAGTCATCTCCAAATCATCAGTTTGCCGTGTCTATCAAAAGATTTTGCATGTAGATGTGAAACGCCAGTCAGTGGTCGGAGTGTTGGATCAAAGGGAAAGAAGGGATGCTGGGTGGCAGGCTGAATGCGAACCTACCACGTGGTAACGCTACCCCCCCTCCCCCTCCCCCCTCCCCTCCCATAATTGGTGGTCAGATTAGCAAGATGGCAAGTAATGTTAGCAATGGCACGCTGCCTTCAGAAATGTGAGAGGACTGCACAAAAGAATAGAAGTTTGTGCATTACATCTTCCAAACTTGTGAAAGTTGCAAAATGCATCGGATCTATGATAGACAAAGACCGCCCAGTGCCCACTATATACATGTAATGAATCTGAAAAGAATGTAGGAAATACAGATCTAAATGTTTAATATTTATATTGAATGGAACTTTAAGGGGGAGGGCGGGTCCTGAAGGTGATTTTTTTTATTTTTAAAAGTAGGCTATTTTAGCCTTGTCCATCGCATTCGGCATGTTCAAATTAGAGAAAAACAGTGAAAAAAAAATCGACTTTTTCCAATAGTTGCCATGGCAATGCCGCCATCTTGGATTTTGGCATCTCTAAAATGGCAAACTTCAAAATCTATCTAGTCCGCCAAATTTTCACCGAACTTGATGAAACTTGGTGAACATCTTTTTTGATATAATATCTAAAAAGTTACTTATTTTCAGCTGTTTTTATGCCATAGAAAATTTTCTACAAATTTTTGAAAATGCCATGTAGCAAAATTTCAAATTTTGCCATTTTTTCATACTGAAAACCCATTTTTCTCTGAAACTTACCAACAGAATGGGATGCGCATACATATGTTTTTTAGTTTTGTTGTGAACATGATGTGTGCCAAATTTGGTTAGAATCGGTTCAGAAACAAAA
>JBCEWB010000001.1:9098211-9119377 GCA_039654565.1 Peronia peronii
TATCTATCTATCTATCTATCTATCTATCTATCTATCTATCTATCTATCTATCTATCTATCTATCTATGTCTGTCTTCGATCCGGCTATCCATATCTGCCACCACCAATGCATTGTTTGTAAGTTCACATGTGCTATGACCAGCTGTAAGTGACAGATTTTACAGTACTCATTATAGATGGCGCTCTTGTCTTCGCCACCTCCCCGCCACCCCCCCCCCTCCCTTCCCATTTAGCCTCTTCTCCCCCTTTTCCTATTTATCAAGGCTACACAAAAAAAATGTTTTGAAATTGAATACAGTGTATATTTTGCTGAAACTTCAAGGTAACCACTTGGATATGAGATGTCAAGGACAAACAAATTTGTAAGGTACATTAAAGCAGGTGGAAAAGTGCTACACTTGTCGAGAACATTGAAATGTTATTATAAATTTTGCAAAGGGTGCGAAATGCTTTGTTCAATTCAGAGATCACATAAGAAGCAGTTTTACAGTACATGAGGCCTAATTAAAGATTTGCGACCCAGTTGCTTAAAGTGCCAGTTTGTCCGTAAATTTAGCAAATTTAAAATTGATTACATATTTAAAAAACTGAACAAGCCCCTCAAAAATTACAATTGCATAAAGTTATCAATTTCCTTCAAGTATTATTTAAGCTAAATAGAGATTGCAAGAAGGTGATATTTTGTTGACTGACGACTGTAACTAAGCTTTGAAACTTGTGGCTGACTTTCAGCTCTGTACCTGGCATAGCAGTCGCCATGTTGTAAAATCGATAATGGAGATCGACGATTGATGCATTTTGCAATAAAGTGTTGCTGTGTATGTAAACCAAGAGAAGTTTGAATTCTGTCTTCTGCAGCGCTAGGTGAGCATGAAAATTAAAGATAGAATTTATGATACCTAATGTTTCATTTATCATTAGCCGACCAACCCCTCCCTCCCCCTTTGTACCCCGTCCTTACCCTCTGTACCGGTGTGTAGCTTTGTTTCTGTTCCCAGTATCCTGTAAGGTTCACGCGCTCAGGTCACCCATTCTCTTCTAAATTTATCATATGCACAGTAATAAAGTTAATATCTTAGACGAATTTAGCCAAGAATATCATCTCTCCAAAGCCGAGAGAAAGAAAAAGTAAGACAAAATTCAATCCAAATCAAAATCTACCCAAGATCTGACATGCACAGCCTTGAAACTGGGGCCAAACTGCCCTCCTCCTGATCAAGATCTTGATGTGTATAAGGATATATAAATCTAGATCTAGGTCAAAGCTCAGGGCAGGAATTGATTTGAAATTTGAATGATTCACATTTTCGATAAGGAAGTAAAGTTTCTGTTGTCCACTAGATCTAGATTAAATCTGTGAGACTAATCAATCTTCATTAGATCTAGATAAATCTAATAAAAGGGTAAAGAGGAGCCAGTTTATTAGTAAGCCTACACTTTACCACCATCTGCCATCAGCTGTTCAAATTTGAATGGTCTTTATTTTTACAAGGCAACCAAACAAACAGACACATTTGGGAGGGATCAGTGGCTTGATGAAGAAAATGTTGATATGAGAAATTTTATTAATTTTAGGCAAGTGTCAAGGAGAAGAACACTGAAGTATCAAGAAACTTTTAAGTATGTTTTCATTTTCTTTCAGATCAGAATGTCTGAGGATGTGGACCGAAAGCGTCCAGTAGATGCGGATGAAACTGAAACCGTAGATAACAAAAGGTATCATTTGGTTTTCCTGTCGTACAAATCTAAGTCTGGAATAAGTTTGGAACTGCAATTTCTTAATTTTAACTTCCTTTTTGTGAGGAGAGAAATTAAGAAGATCTTTTGATAATGGTTTTTCTTTCCAACAAAGTCATAAACAAAGCTATCCAAATATGTCAAAAAGACTTGCTGAAAAGTTTGTTGGATTCAGTCTTGTGTCATTCATGGATTTATGGTAATTAATGTTTTTCTTCATCAGCAGATTGAAGCAAAGGTAGGCCTACTTGATTACTGAAATAATTAGAAATGGTGCAAGAAGGCAAAAATTGGCGTAAAACTATTGACTGACTGTTACCATTAGCAGTAATAGCAACTGTTAAGTGCAAGCTGTTCAAAGAGTTTTGCAAAAGTTGAAACATGCAGCAAAAAGATGAATAACTTAAAATAAAATGAAATCTTGTTAGAGGAGTTAAACTGGAAGATTTTGATGACTTCTGAGGTAAAAAGGTGTTGTTTTTCTCCGCTCTTTGTGTTTTTCTGTTAAAAGTTTTGTTTGAAAACACTAGGTGTCATGACTATCATTGATATCAGATTATCAAAATGAAAAGTCTAACGAAATAATACTTCAGTATTTTAAAAATGAGTTGCAAGTGCTGTGACTTAGCTCTGTAATGTGAGTTAATTTTTGAAACAGATCACTATTTGATCTTTTTTCTGTTCTCATGTAGGTTGAAACTTGACAAGGAAGGCACAGCTGTTGACAAGGAAGCTGAATCTCAAAACTTGAAAAAAGCAGAGGAAGTGGATGATTGTAACAGCAGTCAATCTGCTGCAGCTAATGCTCAGTCTGAGGAAGTGGAGAAGAAGAATGACACAGGTGAAGCCAGTAACTCAGCGACACAAGAGGGTGAGGATGAGGCTGGATGTGAGGAAATGAAGACTGACAAAAAGGGAGAAAAGATTGTTGATGATGGCCAAGAAGAAAAGGAAGACAAAAAAGGGATGCAAGTTGATAAGGCATCAGCAGCTGTAAAAGAAGAAGCAGTGAAGGAAAAACTTGTAACTGAAGCACCATTAGATGAAAAAGCTACCACCGCAGTAGATCAGAAGTCTTCAGCTTCAGAAGATAGTTCATCTGTGAAGGAGAATATAAATGATGAAACAAAGTGTGAAATCAAGACTGAGGCAGTTGATGATGTGAAGGAGGAAAAGAAGCCGGTGTCAGCAGATGTTACTATGAATGGATTAGATGAGATGAAAGATCCCCCAAAGAGCGACTGTGAGGATCAAGCAGACGAGAAATCCGAAGGCAGCGAAAAAGAAAACATTGACAGTGTGAAGGAAAAGGCACAGTCTCCTGATGTAATTATGCTTTCAGATGAGGAAGACATGCCAAAAGATAAAGACAGTTTAATACCAACACCTCAGTCACGTCGTTTACGCATCATGAAGAAAATCAAGGCGTTGCAGAATCAGCTGCGTAATGAGGAAGCCACACTTGTACTTCTGAAGAAATTAAGACAGAGCCAGATTACTCAGCCTCCTGAGCCAGTCCAGCAGACCCCACCATCGAGACCAACGTCTCATCACCCACAACTGAATCAGCAACATATGAGACAACATAGTGGACCACCACCTCTGGTTAGGGGCAGCCAACCAACCTCCAAGACTTTGCACAGCACCAGTCAGAATTCACATATGCGGGGACAACAGATGACGAATCAGTCCTCCCGTTCACAGCAAGGTCCTCCACCCCTAGTCATGGCCCCTCGAAGTGGCAGTGGGCAAGGAGTCCAGTCTCAACAACAATCGCATGGATCTCGAAATAATATTCCACCAAACTACTCCAGAAGCAATGATAATCGCAATCAACAACGCATTCAGCAACAGCAGCAGCAACCTCCACCCCAGCAGCAAACACCGGTGGTACAGAAACAAGCACCGCTGCCACAGGCTCCCCCTCAAGATACTCAGACCCCAGCACAGCGCCAGGCTGCTGCCAAACAGGCCTTACGCAAACAGCTGGAGAAAACACTTCTGCAGATCCCTCCACCCAAGCCACCACCACCGGAGATGAATTTCATTCCATCATTAGCTTGTCCGGATTTTATTCTGCTCCTCGGGCTAGAAGAAGTGGTTAATCATATGATTGATTTTCAGCTTATCGCAAGAGGACAAAAGAATCCAGACGAGCGATTTGTTTGCACTCCTTTCACATGTGTGCAGTGTGGGTCAGACTTCACACCTGTTTGGAAGAGAGAGAAGCCGGGTTCCAAGAATGTTATATGTGAGCATTGTGTGACAACTAATCAAAAGAAAGCCTTAAAGCAAGAGCATACAAACCGCCTCAAGTCTGCATTTGTAAAAGCCCTGCAGCAAGAGCAGGAAATTGAACGCATGCAGGCCTCATCAGTCCCCCCACCACCTCAGCCATCAGTCAGTACCACACCCCAGCCTCAGCATCCATCAGCACCCATGCTCTCAGCAGCAAGTGCGGCTGCCGCAGCCGCCAACGCTGCAGCAGCTGCCGCAGTTGCCAACTTCAGACCCAGTGCGGAGCAGCTACGCCAGCATCACTTTTTACAACAGGCCCAGCTAAGGGCAGGTCAGCCTTTAGGCCTTCAAGCTTTCTCTCGTGCTCCGTTCCCATACAACCTTCCTTTTGCCAAGCAGCAAGATCTACAGCGCCAGTATCTACTAGACATGATACCAAGAGGCAGCATGCCATGGAAACAATAACTTTTCACCATCACTTATTTGGAGAATTTCATGACCCTTACAGCAACTGCTGTATGTTCAGTTTGGTGAGGAAAAAGGAACTCTGATGCTGTCCTGGACTTGGTAACAATTTCCTGACAAATTGAACCAGAAAAACATGTTCATTTAATTTACATGTTTCTGTTCTGTATTTTCTGAAAAGGACTGGAAGTGTTGCCAAGTGTTGCTTTTGATTGTGTTGAACAGATGAACTTTTGTACTGCGTGTATCATAGTCTAGGTTTGTTAGTGAACATGTGATGTATTAGAGAACCATGTTTCCAATGATTCTTCTGTTGCTGGAAAATCTTGGTCAAAATTTATAGTTGGAAAGAGACATTTGAAATAGCATATTATATGTACAGTGTGAACAACGAGAACTCTAGAATAACATGAAAGTTTCAGATCCCCATTTTGTTTTTGTTGTTACACTTTGTAATAAATTACTTGAATAGGGACATTTGAAAATCAGAACGTGGGTAGTAGCAATATTTTTTCGTGTGGACACGGCTAAATTTAATAGTCGTCGGACCTAGCACAGCCATGTAGCTCACAGACTTACGCTATCACTGTATATGTCTACACACTGCTGCTCACCTCATGATCAATCTATCTTGCAGTGCACTTTCTTTGTCAGCCTATGCTACAACAGAACAGTGTTAACATTTCTGTGTAATTGAAAGTAATACTGTGAGTACAATAGGCATGCTGACTATGCCTGCATATGATATAAAATGCACAGCACTCACTCACTATGTTGGTGTGTTTACATTCGCACTACTGCGAAGTCAAGGGACACACCCTTGAAATGTGATGGTATACCTTTCGGTAGCAGATATCGCTATTGTTTAGTTATGGCTGTTGTCAACTAAAGGAAACAAATCAGCATGGATAAAAAGATTGGGGTCATTTAAGTGGTGAATATAAAATCAAAACCTAATGTGGAAATGTGCCACCGGAAACAAATATGGGATGTTGCATGCTCCTTATGTGCATTTATCGAAAGGGGATGTCATCACACAAAAAAGACATGGGAAACGGTGTTATTCTCCCTTGTCACTTACGTAAACCTTCATTATTTCCCTCTGTAGTGGAATAATGAGACACAGGGAACAAAGAGAGATTTTGATCAGAACATAAGCTGTTGTTATTTTTAAGTTTCATTGTACAAGAACTAGCAAAAGTAGCAGTTTAGTTGTGACCTCTGTTTCACTTTCACATGTAATGTCTCTATAATTGGGCGTAAAGTACTATATATAAGTGATGCTTTGCATCTCTGTACAATTTCGTTTATCTTGTTTCTCATTTGTTTGTTTTTTTTTAAATTTTAGCCAATGTAATAAAATAAAAAAAGACAAAAATTAAGATAGGGGAAGGGAGGTCTTGTCATTGTTTTGTCATGTTGTGAATTTTGTAAGATCGGTGTTGAAATGGTATGGCTATAACATTTTCCTTAATCTTATTGCACTCAGATTTGATCAGAAATAAAAGTTAACAACAATCGCAGTGGAAATTGTGGATTAAATTCTTTTGTATTGTTATCAGCAAATGTTGTATTTTGTTTTAAATGAGCACTTTGTGTATTTATTATCCTATAGGACAAAAATTACACTCAGCATAGTCCAAAATCAATTTGTTGTATTGGTCTTCAATTTTAGAATGGAAGTAAACATGAAAATTGAGGTGGGAGTTTAATTATTATATTAGCAATGAGTTGGTCAGATGTGTCAGTAGATGTATTTATTGGTGAGACGTCCATGGAAATACAACAGGTTTCAGTCACAAACCAAATAAAACTATAGTCAATGTTCTGCCTTCTGACTACATGTAATTACGTCCCATTATTCAGATAAAAGTAAATTTTTAAAAAAAACAAACCTACGTCATTGTATCATGTATGGGAGCAGTTTTCGTTCTAACAGACTATGAGTCTTCAAACAAAAACTGTGATTTCTGATAATTAATGCATAATTTGTGATTCGTATGTGTAAAAACTCTTTAATTTCTTGTATTTGTTATACATACAGAATATTGGGAAAGGCCTGATTAAAAAAAATAAAAATATTAAGACTTTATTTCTGAAAAAGTCCTTGATGACGAATGCAGAGAGAGACGGTTTTCATAAATGTTATGTCTGAGTGGACTTAAACAAATGGATGCATCCATGGAATGATGATGTTCGTCCATCAAATGAACCTTGGATATGAATGGTAGGTGTTCTAGATCTACATTTTTTTTAGAGAAACATGATGAAAATGAACATTTCATCGTGGCATTTCACACTAGCACAAGTCAGTGTTAACATATTAGTACTTTTTATTAGCTGTTTTGAAAAAATAGAAACCGTTTTGCCCAAAAGTGGAAATTACGATTTAGACAGAGATAGGTTTTGTGGCTTAAAAGTAGTATGTAGAGCCCCCTATGAAATGATTGGCAGAGCTATGATTAATTTTGTTTTTCTCCTAGAATTATACCTGTTTTTTTCAAGTGGGAACCTTTCTCAGAATAATGATAATGATTTGGTTGAAAGATTGAGATTGTATTTTTTTGTTTAGGTGATGAAATATTGAGAGGACATGTCACTGTCATCAAAATACTACATGTGGTGGCAGGCTACGGTGCTCCCTAGCTTTACTGAGAGATGTCATGGGCAGATCTTGCCTGAACTTATACAGTGTGCAAAGTAAATACAAGTTCACATATTTGAAATACATGTAGTCATGTAATTATTATAATACATGTGGGATGTATAATGCTTTGATAAATTTTCTGAAAACAAGTCAACATTTGGATAACCCAGAAAGAAATGGACATAACCGAAATACATGAACATGTATGTAGTGTGGCCTGGCTGGTTTGCCTTGCAAGTTTTCATCCATGGATTCCATCTGAACATCTCATAAAATAATGATGAAAATGATTTGATACAGTTAGCTGTAGTGTCAGTTAGGCTTTGAAAGTATGAAAGCATTTTCAAGATATGTTTAGGACACAAGAATATGTGATTTTGCTGCCCAGAATTTCTTTTGGAATTTGAAATGGTCTAGAAAGTTGTAACTTGTCTCAAGTGTAACCTATAGTCAAGGGCTGCAAAATTAGCATACATCTAAGTGATTAAATCTTGCACATTTATAAAAAGTGGAAAACATTCAAGAGGAGAAAAGTGCATTTCCTATAATAGCAACATGCTTGAAATAATTTGAGTAACTTGTACTTTTATTTTGTCACTGTTCACCTTTTCTGCCAAATTCGGCTGTATTCTTTGAGTTTGAAAATTTGCCAAAATTGGCCCTGAAAAGGAAATGTAGAGCTCGAAGTGTTTACCGCCAAAAAACTTGAAAAGAAACATATTGCATGCAAGAATAAAGAATCAAAAGTGAACAATCATCTTTGTCAGGAATTAATTTATTTTACACCAATGTTTTACATCTTATGTTGAAAATATTACAAAGATTTACAAAGTGGAGACACTAACACATAATTATGACATTCACAGAATTCACATTAAAATTTCACACGAATGTGGGGAGAGTAAAGGTATAGACAGTTATACAAAGTGACTGTACATGTATTCGGAAACTTTAAGAAATCATGAAAGCTGTACTAAGGTAAAGTTATTCACAAAGCTAAATTTCACACAAAAACATTTCTTTTATCACTCATAACCCATCCATAGATGACAAAACGACAACAACTTGGTTAATACAAAAGATAAGTTGTTATATAAAGAATAGATTAATATGCATTCTGATTAGAAGCTGATCACTGTTCCACGCAAAATACCTTTGTTGGCAGGGAATCAACATGTAAATTAATGTAATGTAACTTCTGTATTATCTGATACAAAAAAATATCTAGCGTGTATAAAAAAATAATTTTGGTTGAGCCAGTGAAGACTTCCCATGTGTGTACAGTACACATCGCCCACTTCACACATAATTTGATTCTGGAACTCTGTACTTCATATGGTAGAGCTGAGACATAACCTTAGCATCTGAATGATTTTCATACTAACTTCAAGGCACAGTCCTTGAAGTACACCACAGGGCATGTGATAAATTCTAGTACAATCTGAAATGACACTGTACTAAAATATCCTCTTGAAATTACAATTTTACTACAAGTACATGCTGAAACACTGGTCCATAATGGAATGTTGCTCTATTAGCCTTGGTTATACATGTAATATAAAAAAAAGAACAAAACAGATAAGATCTAGCTTTAACTATAAGAGTTGCTTCACATTTGTCGCTATTGCACCCTTACAGTATACAGTCTGTAGCTGCAGTATACTAGGCTATACTTTCTGAATAAAAGCAATACATTCAAAAGTAATGGTAAGGCGACCAAGAATGACCAAAAGCCGGAAAGCGTTATCGAACTAGAGACGAGAGAGAGAAAAAAAGTTTTTGTCATATTCAAGAATACTGGTTATATCACAAAAGATGAATCATGAAAAGTGTTTGTCGAGGATAATACAACACAGTACATGCACAATGTCCACATATTTCTCATTATGAACATTTCTAATTTTGGCAGCAAAAGATTTCAAACTGCTTATAAATTATAAAACGTCTGTATTTTATTTGCCAACTGAGCCATGCACTGCACTGTATTTTGTGGGGCATAATAGCATATGTGCAATGTTTCAAAAAAAAAAATTAAAAGGCAGGACAAGATTGCCCAGTGGCATAGGTTAGTACACACACTGTGAGCTCAGTCCTTTGTTGCTCTATCTCCACTTTTGGGCTATTTGGAGAGAAATATGCCATATGAAAGAGGGATAGTAAATCTACCATATAATGTAATTATTTCAGCGATCACTTGCTCAAACAGCGAGATTTTGAAAATCATTTTGTCCTATCTCCTATGTGCAAAAGCAGTTGCTAAACATAAAACATCAGTTTTCTCAAAATGCGAAAAATGTAGATAGGGCAACACAGAACTGAGCTCACGAATTATTTTCAGCTGAAATCTCCTAATTTTTCATGCACAAACCCACAAGTGGTGCAAGTACAGTCAGTTATTTTTTCATGCAGCCAGGTTACTTCGTATTGCAAAGTAAAACAGGTATGATATATAATGATACAAGCATTATAAAGATGGGGAACAATAAAATAAGTTTTGTACCTATGATTTGAAAGGTGCAACAAAAACTTGTGAAAAAAAATATCCTGATGAGAAAAAAATATTTTCATCACGTTGAATTTTTCAGAATTTTGTCTTACTCAACATTTCAATTTCAAATCACAAGAGAAGAGATGACCTTTTCTTTCTTTACAATGCTTGTACTATAGCTCTTGTATCTGATGAAGAAAAGTAATTTGGCTGACAGTCAAAATGGCTCATTCAGGCATCCATGTTTAGTGCTACCTGTATTTGACTGTCTCTTGACAGAGAAATCAACTGTGATATCTTGAGCTGCAATACCATATAAGTTCAAATGAGCTATGTCGCAACAATAGACAAAATGTTGCTAAAGATAATAAATTTCACTTATGTGCTTATCTAATCAATTCAAATAAGGGAGAACTTCAATGAATAAGTGTCGGATATGATCATGTTTGATACCTTTACTGTCATAAATGTGCAGATGTAGATATGTCTCAGTTTTGGTGAATCTACATAACTTATATGCTGAGTTTGCAGTAACATCCAAGCTGAAGGGTGAGCATTGCAACCTGTAGGCTTTTTATGTGCAGATTAAAATTTTGGACCAGTTATCACTTCTTATCAGGCATAATCTTGCTTGTCAAATCATGCTCTTAGTTCACATGTGTTCTATCTCCACTTTCTGGAAAATCAGCGTTAAGTGTATTGATAGATTATGCTCAATATATGCTGTGTTCCCCAATTTCGATTGAGAATGTATCTGGACTAGGCAAGCCACACTTTATGAATATGTTCATTGTGGATCCTCTATAGTACATGTAGAATGAAAACTTCAGTTCAAAGCATGATTTCTCAAAATCACAAACAAAAGTGACAGAACAATTGTGAACTGAGGCGATGCATTATAAACTTGAAAGAGCAGATTGAAAGGAAAACTGTTTATTCCTGTGTGTATGACCTAACTGGTTCTTTACCATAGGAAGTTTCTGCATGATCTTCAGCTCAAATGCCAATATTATCATTGCAAAACACTTTCCATGACTCACTGTGATTGTTACAAAAAAAAAAAGACAAATTCTAGCAGAACATGACAAAGATGGGGTTTTACAATTGCATGATACTTTTAACTCTTATACTCTATCAGAAATAGTACTCTTCCATTTCCCTAAATCCTTTGATTTCCATGGTGGTAAACTAGACAAAATAATTGTGAAATTGCTATAAAAACAACAACAAAAACAGAAAACAAAATAAACACATCTGTCTGGCAGAAGCGAAACAAAAATGTGTCATACCAACTCAAATCACCGAATTTATTAAAAAAAGACCAAAAAAAAATTACTGAGCCAAAAAAACTGCTCCATCTTTCCGTATAAATTTATTAAACAAAACAAAACAGAAAACATAAAAAAGACACATATCACAGCCATCAGTACATATTTGTGGCGTTATACTTAGTCACCACACTTAGTGAGATATGTTCTAATGCCCCGTGATCAATTACATGCACCACCTTGTACTAGGGGCTACAATGTAGTTCAACATCAACTGAAATAGGACATTAGAACAGATAACACATACGAGTCAAGTTACAAATCTCCATGACATCGAACTGGTGCCTAGAAAGCATCTTTGCATAAAAAAACATGGGCTCCTTACCAGACTGTTCTTAGTAAGAGACAACCATAATGTGGTACATTAATACTAAAGAAACAAACAAAACACATTCAAATAAAAGACATGGAATAGAAAAAGGGTGTATAGTACACATTCATACATGTACACATATCACAAGCTCAGTTCTTTGTTTGCTCTATCTCCACTTTTGGGCTATTTGGAGATATATATATGTCATATGAAAGAGGGATAGTAAATCTACCTTACAATGTAATTATTTCACCGATCACTTGCCCCACACAGGTAGATTTTGAAAATCAGTTTGTCCTACCTCCGATGCACAAAAACAGTTGCTAAACATAAAACATCAACTTTCTCAAAATGTGAACAATCGAGACAGAGCAACAGAGAACTGAGCTCATGATACGTAAGTGAAGCAATACAAAAGAAGGGAAAAAAAACAACAAAAATGGTCAGTATGTAAAGAAAACTTGTCATCATGTTACAGAAAAAAAAAAAAAAGGCTACATTGATTCTCTTTGTGCATATTTATAGTCACAGCATGGGGATAAAACCAAATGAGAGGTATAAAAAAAAATCTACAGGTATATGTACATTTCTGGTACACATATTAAACAGAATGTTGGTTGTGATCCATTTTCCAAAGCATCCGCCCACTCCACAATATCATTTCAAAATCTTGATTATATATTTATATAATTTGCTTCTATGTCTATCAAACAGGCACCCATTCATATCACTCACAAAATTCAAATTCATTCCGCAAATCATCGCCCCAGAATTAAATGTCTTGCGCCCAGGGCAAATGAGTCGGAAGTTGCATTGGGTGATTTCGAGTTACAGTCGGTTTTTTTTTTATTATTTTCCGACTATGATACCAAAATTTTTCTTTTTTTCAGGTTTAAAAAGTTAAATTGTCGTTTAGTGAAAACAAAAATTTTAGTATCTTTAATGAAAAAACAGCCAAAAACGACCAAAAACGCCGTGGATCTTCATCACCCGGCGCGACTTCCGATTCACTTGCCCTGGTCGCAAGACAAATTATCCCAACTGCAACACTTTTACACTGTGGATAGGACGAAATGTTTTACGCCTCTCACATTCAAGACCTCATGCTTTCCACATCAATGTATAGTGCAGAAAGTCGCATTAATACAAGAGAGATATTCCAGCTTAGTACACATCTTCAACAAAACAGCAATGTGTTAAAAAATGTCCTTCCGGCAAACTACACTAAACTTGAGAGATAACTAGAACTAAGAGGGAGACAAGCAAAGATGCTCGCGCTGCTACAGAAAAACACCTCAACTAGAATCTTTGTCATGAGTAAACTACAAACACGCGTATGTATGTATACGTGTCTTAAAATTAAAAAAAAAATTGAAAACGCTCCAAATCTGATATGTACAAAGACAAGGCTTTGAAATGCTCGGAAAAACAGAATTTCCATTCACTGACACATTTTCAGTTTCAATGTTTCTGTTGGTGATTGTAACTTATGAAAACAACTGAGATGTAGAAAATAATTTTTAATTTTGTTTTTAATCTTATATTACATATGCTGCCATGTTCCGCAAGAAATGACAACAAACACACACAGTTTGCCTTATGTCCACATTAAAATAGGAAAAAATAAGATAAGAAGAAAAAAAAACAAACCAACAGCATTGTTGCGTGAAAGGCTTGACCATAAAATGAGATAAATCCAATCTTCTTATTTTGAGAAAAAAAAAATGTTTTCGGCAAAACACACAATACCCTTAATAGTTTGTTACTGTTGGACATATACATACACGTTACGCTGCATCATTCTGCAAAGTTTTTATTCATTAAATGAGGCCACAGGCCTGTGACGCATGCAAAGGTTTGAGATATCTTTTTAAAAAAATGGTGCCTGATGTGTTTTGAACTCAAACTTTTCACATTGTTCTCTGATACAAGACTGTTCCAAGATATTGGCACACAACAATCCAAATCATTTCTGTATCTTTGTCAGATGACATAAACAACTCACAGTTCTGTAGCAATGCATACTTTTGTTGTCTTTCAGATATATAAGCTGCCAGTGGATGTGATTAAATGAAATGCTCTTGTAGTTGTACAAACAATTTGTATATTTCCATATCTAATGGAACAGAACTTCTCATGAATTGTTCAACTCCCAGACATCCCACTATATGTTGTGCAAACATCATAAAATCAATTACTCATCACACATCCCAATTTTTTTTTTTTTTCTCCTAAAGAAACTCTATTTGTTCTAGTTCAAGCTGAAGCTAGTAGCACAGAAATGCTATGTATGCTTCTAGAGACAGTCTTTATAGTGCTTGAATTAGTGGTCAAGACGATCTAACACAAAATGTGGTTTGAAAAACATAATTTGTACCCAAAATCAAATGAAACAATAATGAACTACACTACAAGTTCCAATTACGCATCATCTATCTTAAATGCAGCCATATACACCCACTGTCCAGCTCAAAGCTAAAGCTATGAAACAACTTCAGAAAAACTGCGGCTTGAAAAACAATGGCAATCTGGGCTAGTTATTCTAGACGTGATTCACTACAGTCTACATTACAATGATGAACACAGCACAAGGTTAAAAATAGATCATAAATTTGATAAATGATATCTACAAATCTCAATAAACTGGTGTTACCAATTTAAAAAGATCAAAGATGGGGAATGAAATTTTCAAAGCATGTATTCTATGTTTGTAGTTACATATTCAATAACATTATCACTTTTATACATCAATTTTATCTTAGAATTAGACAGTGTGATTACATTCTGTGATATAATTCGCATTGTCAGAGTGACCTGAGTATTGTCTAAAGCTACTCAAATCTGATCTGAATTCTGATTAGTGAGCTTAAGGAGTGTGTGAAGTGTTGACGATGGAACAGAGAAGGCATCAAGATAGAGGGGAAAATGGACAATGATAGATAGACTGGCAGCTGTTCTTATGGTCAGGGGTGGATGAAATGTTCTTTGCATTTGGAGCAAAGTCATACATCTATATAAAAAAAAAAAACAATGGTGAACTGAGAAGATTCACCTGCCTTAAGATAAGACATGTCACAGGAATATCATCTACAGGATAAGACAGGGCAGTAAATGCATGGTTATGTTTGTCTGTAACATATGCGATTACTGCCAAAAACATTACATCACTGTCTGATTTCAATCCAGTAAGTGCCAAATTAGATGAAACACATTTTCTGGCCTAAAAATAAACCTCAAGACAGACAATGATCCACATAACAATTCCGCACTGATAATGTCTATGGGATTGTCCAGATTTCCTTATACTGGATCATGCAAGGGTTAAGATTTATCTTTAGGCAAAAAATGTGTTTGATTTGCTTTGAATCTTGCAGGATTAGAGTCAGACATTGACAGTTACACAACCCAATGCAAGATCAGACACTGTTAGCAAGGAGCTTGAGTTATTTTGACAGTGGTGTGTTAGGCACTCTCTGTTTCAGGGATGAGCAGTTATTAGCTGCGGTTTGGCAAATGGTTCGTATCATATCACATTTCACAGCACCAGATGAGTTTTCTCATCCGGTTTATGTTTAAACTTTATTCCACTATTTTTCTAAAATATCATAACTTTTAAACTCCCCCAAAACAATCCAAGTTGTTGGGAAAGAGGAAAATTAACAATCAATTGCTATCAGACATATAAGGTTGATCCAGGTGAATTTGCACACAACCACAGACACTATACAGATAAGATTGGACATAGGCAAAGTTTTGTGTTTACCATGACATGCAGCGCCCCCAAGTATCAAGAGTGTATAGTAAAAATGGTGGCAGTCATGAAACCAAAAAGAGGAGGGCAGTGGTGTGCAGGCATTAATTACACAGATTCAAGAACCATAGCATGTCATTTTTCCACTTTCCCAAAAAGATCCAGAAAGATGAGTAAGAGCACAAACTGAGCTGGATCTCAAATACAAAACTAGTATCATAAGAGGTGCAGCACTCATAACTTTTAATGACATTTTTAAGAAGATTGTGTACATGCTTGGAGAGCGCATGGTTATGCACGCATTTTTAGTGATGCAAAGAAGAGAGTGTCCGGTCTCATCTGTAAAGTGTTTGACACAACTAGACCTACCACTTCTTTCAGATGATTTATTTTACCTTCTTGATGTGTACGTACATCATTTCAGTCAGAACTTTTTAGGGTGTCTGTCCCGACAATTTTGATTTCTTCGTCTATCATGAAGGAGTCAAGATCAGCTCCTTACTTTTTTTGGCTACTTGTTACACATAGAATATACTGAAGCAACAGTCGAACATCATGGGTTTCCTTACCTCCGCTGAATACTGGCATGAGCTCATTCTACAGGATAACCGGAAAGTCCCACGACACTGAATGACGATAAAAAAATGAACTTAACTCTTATCACCTGCAGTGACGACTCAGTGGTCGCTGGGTCATGGCGTGGCCACCAAAGTGATGACCTAGTCATCATGGTCGTAAATGAACCACTTCAAAACTAAAAAGCTCTACAACAGAAAAAGAAACAAAACTAGCGGAAATTGCTTGAAAAGGTGGCAGATTTGGTTTTTTATATGCTATATTCTTATACACTCCAGAATAACAAATTTATGAAGTGAATTAATCCCACAAAACCAGAAAATTAACTGTGGGTAACATGAGTCAATGGACAAGTCGAAGATAAAAACAAACTGAAATAGAAATATCTGGAGTAGCTGAATATCCAGATCAGACATATCGTATTTCAAATAGATTAAAAAAACACAACAAAAAAACACACGATGTTAGTGCTGTGGAACTTTCCGGCCATCCTGTTGAGTGGGTTCTATCACCGCAAACATGAGCACTGAATGTGCCATGGCCCCCATCATTAGACAACTATTCCTGTCTATCCAGGGACCATCTGTGCTGTGTGCCGATTCCTCAAAAGCTGGAAATCCCATGATATCAGAACTAGCTCAGTGGTAAAAGTTCATAGCACCAACAGATTCTCCTAAAATCCAGTATCGTTTTTGAACATTTTGATTCCGCCAGCCATATCAAGAGTGCGGTCTCTCCAACCTCGAAGAAAATTTGCCAAGGTCTATAACTAATAATGAACGAAAATTATTAAAAATTTCATGCTGCTAACACTGTCCGTATTTCCATGTGATTTAACTCTTGAATACTTAACAACATGTCCACATACACATAAAGACTGATACGGCTATAGTTTTCAACAATCACAAAAGACAATGATCTGCAAGAAATGACACTCCAGAAAGCATAGACAACCACCATGAAAAATCCACTGATGAGCGGGGAATAACATTAGCACTGCCATAGCGTAAAAATCTCTCTAGATTTGAAAAGCTAAATGGAAAACAAGCCTGTAGCAGAGAAACCAACGTGCCTTGTCGTACACTGCCATAGAAATATGGGCAAGCAGCTTAGCACTGAGGACTGTATCAATAAAGGATGGGTAAAGTCTGGAGAAAATATTTATCCATGTTAGATGACAGCACATTGCATGATGATGGTGACGATGACAGCAGCGTAAATAATGTATAGATAAAATCAATGCCATGACCACATTTGCAAACTTGCCGTTTTGCAGAGCTCAATGGCAGTAATGCATTCTAAACTTCAATAATACCAAACATCAATAACTACTTTTCTCCGTGGGTCAGGATTTCCTAAAATGCTGCTGACCTGGTGTATTTAGGGTCTCGTCCTCCAATCACAACCTACACTGGACCACAGAGCTGACTATATTCTTGAAAGTTTTGATCTCATTTCTATGCCACATCCACCATTCCTCGATATTACCCATGCACGTGACCTGTGACGAATCAATCCACCATTCCTAGGTATTACCCATGCATACGACATGTGACCCCTGATCATGATACACTGCCAATTTACAGGAACAGGGAGAACTGTTGAGCCACGCTATGTCCCATCAATGTAGAAAAAGCTATGGTTTGTCTTAGTGTTCTTTTCTAAACACCAAATATGTCAAGAACAGTGACTGGTAAAGATCTGGCATGCTGATAGACCAGATTTTTATGGTAGGTTGAGCCATTTTGAGAAATCTGAATTTAAACTTAGCAAAGCAAAAGAGTTCGTAGGAAAACCGGAGAGCCAGTTAAGAAAGGACTTTCACATCGTCAATGGGTCAGTCCTGTGCTTTTAGATGAGTAGAACATGAGATTGTGTAGTGATTTTCTTCACAAAAAAGCTAAACATGAAATTTAGTACGGCATCCACAGGATTTCAAAATGAGCAAAGAATAGCAAGTCTGAATAATAGTTCTCTTCATTATTAAAAACTATATCTCAGAAATGAGAAAAGATCTGTTCTGGTCTTCCACAGATTGGCATTCGTAATATTTCATATTAATCCTTACAGGAACAACTTTCTAAATATACTTCTCCACATAAAAAAGCACAGGCTAAAGTTACTATTTTTGCATTCAACGTGAATTCACTGTATTTTTGCAGGCAAAAAAAAAAAAAATAAATAAAAATAGAAAAAGAGTTGAGCTTAGATGTTAACAACCATCTTTTACGCCAGCTGCTTCTTGTCAGTGTATCTTTCAAGAAGCAGCACAGATCACTGCTATCCCAGTACCAGTTACGTTACATCAATGGTTTACAATGGTCCTGTTACTTAAATACATCTTTTATACAACGAAATGCATATCTTTCATCTGGGATCTGAGAATCTGGCCTGTCCAAGCGTAATAATCAGAGACTTTCCAGAATCTGAGCTCTTTCAGTCGACTCCTTCAAAACCTTGTGTGTTCTCAACAGCTGTCACCAGTTTGCTTCTTAGTTCACTGTACGAGGGATATGGCGGCAAATCCAGTCGGTTGAAACTGTGAAACAAACAGACATGTGATGGATGTGAAAGGATATGAAATAAAAATAACTTTTTAACTCTAGGATGTAAATATACAATATGTATCCACTACTGAGTCTCTAATCATTATGGCCATTACACAACAACCCCAAGCCAGTTATAGCTGTTTTAAAAAAACGAATGGATTGATGTTGTGACACAGGCAAATATAAAAAGCTGACAACACACAGTGACGATACGGGCAATATTGTACTGGCTCGTATATGCAAGGATGCAACCTTGGCAGTGTCGGTTTGCAAGGTGTTGCAGGAAGGCATGTAAAAAAAAAAAAACTATGATTTAGGCAGAAGTGGGTTTTGGCTTGAAAAGTAGCATTTAATCTACATACAGATCAAAATAACAACTACAGAATTAAGTAAATCTATGTAGTAGTGATTAGGAATAACACATCACAGCTAAAAATCTTCAGTAATTATGGAGTAATTATACAGCAGATTTTTCACACACTGTTCTGGTGGAGATGACAAAATTTGAGAGCTGCTATGCAGGTGGTAGTAAACTGGAGAGAAGACATTTTGATGTTATGATTGCTGTATATGTTTTAATTTCTGACAAAATGATTTCTCGGTGAATTAACTCCTCTTAGATATGGACAAACTATATCAGGATCATCTTATTTTAGTTTTCCAAGTGAAAAAAAACTGCTGACAAAACAATGTGTTTCATGATGTTTTATAAAAGAATGTAATTGTTGCATTCATTCTATAACAGCTCATGTCAGAGAGAACTGGACTCAAATAAACAAAACCCCCATGTTTTTCTTCATTCTGATACACGGTTTTCTTGAGCCACTCTTGTTGAAAGTTGAAATGAGGAATCAAATGTAATAAATCTAAATATACATGAAAACAACAAAACAAAATAATAATAAAAAAATTTGCATCTAAATAAGCAAACACATAAGCATTTTATTTATCTAGGTGCAGTGCTGCCTTAGAGAAAATGGATGAAAACCATTCTGCCTTCAGGATGCTTACAATGTATATATTGCTTATGTGGCTGATAATACTGAACTACTGAGCAGACCTTATGACAAACCCTTCTTTTAAAAATAATTAAGCAATGTACAGTGGTGATTATGGCCAGCACCCTAACTGAAATAAAACACAATAAAATTGCAAATGACAAAAGCATCAGGAGAATGAGGGGTAACACAATATCACTACAAGATCACTTTTTCTTACCAGGTGTGAGCTCGAGGAAACTGGTTTACACTACCCCATCTCTCAATAGTGAAAAGCTGTGGCCCGTTGCTGCCGTAAAGTTCTGCGAACCCGTTCATGGGCACTCTGGAGGTGCCAGTCACAAACTGGAGAAGTCTTGAGCGCATTTCATTATTGAAGGAGTAAACGGCCTGAAAAAAAAAAAGATTAAAATGAAATGTAACATATATGCACATATTTGGATGCCAGGTGGAACATCAGTTTATCTATATTCTAAATTTAGCTTTTTGCCGCCTGCGGATAGTTATCTCGGCGGACACCTCAGCTGTACATGCCACAATACTTCTTTCCTTTTGACAAAACAACTTTTCCCTAAAAACAGTGTTTGGAGAAGATCGTTATTTGTTCATTCATAACTCTCACAACACTTAACAAACAAAATATTATTTCTAGAGAATGACTTGATGCCATATAATTTCTTTTAACCCTTTTGGTACCAACACGCCTATCATAATTATTTTGGAAGATCATTTCAAAAGCTAGGATTTGGCTTTTGCACCTCATTTCCCATAAAATCACAAAATCTCAAAACCAATATGGAGGTGTGATCTTTCACAATTTTGATATGGATCACTGATGTTATGTCGAAAGAGACAATCAGCTGGAGGCACAAACTTCTTAATACTGACAAAATTAATACTGATCAAAGTTATATTTCAATATACCTCGGTGAAGAAGTAATTAAATTGTCTCATAAAAAATGTGTTTTTATCCAAGTTGGATAGCACAGATATGTTAACATATTATTGCTAGTAGAGAACCCACGACCTTCGTGGAAGATTTTAAAAAAATTGAAGTCAAACTGATACTGTTCTGTGACTCAAAGTGTATGGCAATCATGCACACCTTGATATTTTGGATGATTAAACTGAATGTTACTCATGGTTGTTGTTTTGGATGCTCTGCGAGCGGAAGCCAAAGAACAATAACAATGTGTCATTCTATCGAACATACAATTTGGATCAAACACTCTCGTGAATTTGCAATTCAATAACTATCGCCTTCTCAGAATAACATCAAACATAATCAGCTTTCTTCAGGCTTCTGTATAATAGAAACACAGATCTTTCCGCAACAATTCTGTGTGCCAAATTTCAGACGAATAACATTCAGCAGTTTTCGAATTAACATGCCTTTTATGGGTTTTGTTGGAGATCTATAATATGGACAGGCATTGAACAGCGCTGATGATGAAATGAACTGAAAATACCACCATTAGCCTAAGATACAAACCCCCACAACTGACAGAGTTAGCAATTGGGCTATTGGGAAGAAGTGTTCCTACCTTCCAGAAGTTGATGATCACAGGATGGTTGGGGTTGTACTCCCCTTTGTAGGCTGTATTATGTTTCCAGTTGTTCACATCTATGTCTTGAAGGCCACACATGAGGAGCTGCGAAAAGGAAACAAAAACAGTACAAACTGAGGTTACATGCACAGACAGATATTCTAGACTCATATACATATATGTATGTATGATTATCTAGGTACATACGTATACATAGAATGCGTTTGTACGATTCTGGCACTGGCCAAGATGTAATTCCATATGGATAAGTAAAAGTATTCATATTCGTAAACAGGAATTCCCTTGTACAATTTGTTTCTGTAGATCAACTTCATCTTTTGATAATTTACCTTTGCCTTTTTCCACGATAAAGTTTATCAATCAGGAACTTTCTTGTGGTCTTGCTTGCTTTGGTGATATAGTTCAAATGTCTTTTGCAATTATTCCTTGGCTTTTTTCCACAAATAAATTTATCAAATGCTTCACAGGCATCACCAAAAAAACCTTGTTAGTAATGGGGGGAGGAGAA
>JBCEWB010000002.1:7948-28950 GCA_039654565.1 Peronia peronii
TACATCATCAGTGGTCGAAAACCAAGTTTCAGTTAGGAACATTGCATCAGCATTAATTTCTTCTATAAGATCGTTTAAGAGTAACTTTTTCTCAATCCGTGGCATCTATATTGTTTAGATCAGCTGACAAACACCCTCTTTTCAAGCTAAGTTTGGGTTCAGACAAATATAAAGTCAATCCATCATATTTTCCTGAACTGCAGACACCACATCTTCAGAGGATTTTTTTCCCTCTAAGTTTACGCGCATTCTTCAATGATTTTTTGGTCCCTTTTGGTGAAAGACATTTTTATAGCACCAATCCCAGTTTCATACCTATCTATCCCATTGTTTAATAACTTCTAAAGTGACTTCATATCAGAGTAGTGGTATACCTTTTCTAAGTGGAAAGATGGGCAAACATGAATCCTTTTGCTGATGTAACAATGGTTATAATTTTACGTATTCTTAGCTTGCAAAGTATCTGTCTACTTACCTTGTGACATGCCAATACGAAAACTGTCCCCTAACTTTTTATAAACAGAGTCGATTGGTAAAGCTGGTTTTTTCTCTGTTACAAAATACCTAACAAAGTGTTAAAGAAACTGATGTGATGGAAAGGGGGAACAAAAAAAAAAGGCTAAAGATCAAAAGGCAGTTGAAACTATAATCTAATAGAAGAAACAAGATTTTTGTTTTTTCTCCCTTTGAAACTTCTATTGCATCTATATTTCATGAAAATTGTCTACATTTTATGACATGTTGCAAAAAAACTTGCACATATTCATGTAATGTGGTGTGCTTTTTATGCAACAAATACGACAACCAAGAGTTTATATTTACTAAGCATGTGTTGCCTCCCCATTTATACTGCCAGTAAAGTGTACATTATATATTGTGCACAACCTCTTTGGCAATTCTGCTGTAAACAAATAAGTATTAAATTTAACTTTCATAATATATGAACAAGGATACGTTCGAAGAATTCTCATGATGTCAGGTAAATGGCCCATCATTTTTGTTTTTAAATCCTCGGCTGGGCTTCTAGTCATTGCATCTTGCATCTTCTGTGCTTCTTTTGCTCGTATCTATTATGAATAAAAAGGGAATAATTATATTACAGTTATTGAATGATAATATGGACTAGCACGCCTGATATTCTCAATTTCACTGGTCATTTAAATGAATGATCTATATGTAAAATTAAAATCATTAATAACAATTGCACTATCTGAAAAAAAAAGTGGTCAAATAAACAAACAAAAAAATGCAGCCTGCAGTCATTTGACCAGATATGTTTCCAGGTATCATGATGTGAAGGTAAAACTTCCATATTCTTAGTGATAGTGAACAAAGTTGACAGCAGCCACCAACAAAGTAGCCAGTAAAGCCTGAAATTTTTAATACAAGCAAATCATAATGCGCGAGTGACGGCTGGATGATTCTAATAATCAAATTATCAACATGTTAATATATTCTGCTAGAAATAACAATCTAAAATGTTGGAAACCAAACTAAGGGCAAATGGTTCTCTCTGTCAACAGCCTTGATCTAGACAGCATGTCAAAGCTTTAGAAGTACATGTGGTGGAAGCAAATTTGGACAAGCAGTTGACAAGTTAAAAAAAAAAATAAGGTCACAGAGAAAAAAAATATTTATAATCATGAATTTAAAAAAAAAAAATTAAAAAGGAGCTAATCATCCATTATAATGAGCTTGGATGGTACAAATTTTGTGGAATTATGAATACACCATAGCAATGATCTTGAATTTTTCAGAGGTGATAATTCTTATTGACTCCAGTCTTTTATCTGGATATTTTACAGCTTCAAGTGGCAAATCCAGAAATTTCAAAAAAAAAAAAAAAAAAAAGGCAGGTCTTCTGGCTTGGCTTTAGCTAGAAAAGTAGTAACTTTGTACAGATTCAAGATGTGGGTTTTGAATGAATTGACACATGGAGCTGAATATCTTTTCTCTTTAATTCACTGGTCTTAGTGATCTTTCCTTTATTTTAAAAATTTTTTTGGGGGGGGGTTTCCACAGGGTCAAATTTGGACATATTTTACTGTAATTGATTTTCTGTCTCAATACCTTCGCTAATAAAGCAGGTGGGATTCCTTTCATTGGAGATGACTCCGAATTTTTACTTGATGACGATGATGATGACTGTAATGATGATGCTGAAGATGCAAGTGTCGAGTGTGAGCTCTGTGAAGAGTCTGTGCTTGCATCTGCTGTATTTTTCTTCTCAGACACTATTTTGGACAAAGCTGCTTCCACCTGAAGAAAAACACACACACACACAAAAAGATTTACCACAGAATAAGATAAACTTCTGGCCAGAGTTTATCAGGTCAACATGGCAACACAATCTTATCACAGCCTAATAGCTAAATATGTGACAGAGACACATATATAAGGGGATTCCAAAGCTAAATACAATAAGCAAAAAGAAAAATGCAGCATTGAGTGGAATTGCTACTTCACAACATCTCCAATATTTTATACTGAAGTATAAAAAAAAGAATTTGCTTTAATGAGCAGTTCAATGAGAAGAACAAGATGACAGGAAAAGAAATACATGGACAATTTCAATGAATGGATGAGGCCAGTTTTACTATGATCCAAGCCCAGAATAGAGGCCTGCAGAGATAGAACAGGTTATCAAAACAAGCATCCTCACTAGTGCCCTGATGGGATCGCTAAGCCATGATATATGTGTTAAACACAAATATTGACCATGACACTCTCTTACCCTTGGATTCAACTTCCCCTTCTGTTTCTCCAGCACATCTTTGGCTGAATGGTACACATGAATCTCTGGCGGCTGAGGGAGCAGGGCAGGTTCTACCTCTGGAACTTTGTCCAGTGGGAATTTTGGATGCCAGCGTGTAAGTTTGTGGTCAGGTACAGAAATGGGAGGCACAAGTGATGCTAAAAATTTCTGTTCGAAGACAAAAAAGACATGTCACTAAATTACTTTGAAAAAAGAAAGAAGAAAGCAGTGCATGCACTAGAATACCAATGTCAGATTGTGGTAAATTAACATTCATTTTTGTTCCCAAAAAGCAATTGTAAAGATAAAACTTTAACTTGTAGAGATCGCTTTGTCTTCAGCCACAGACATTCAACAAACAGGCAAAGTAGCTAGAATACAACTGTAAATTATTTTTCATTACAATCACATTCAGCTGAAGGAATCCAGTGATGTAAAAGAACAATGACAAATATGATGTGCAGTATTATATAGAACAAAATATTTTACAGAGATGGGAAAACCCAGATCTGAGAGAACGGAACATGATACAAGAGGGAACTACGACGGAGAAAATACAAGTATAAAAATAAAGAACCTTATGATGTTGTTTTACACAGTCCACTAGATTTCTCTTAAAGTGTTTCTTCCGTCTGAGCAAACACGAAGCTGTAAATGAAGGCTTTCCATCACCATTGGATAGTGCAGGTCCATCTCCTTTACTGCTTGTTGACTGATCTGGAATACATTTTCAAGTAGGCAAATGAATTCAGTGACATATTTCAATACAACTGAAATACCGGCAAAAAAATGTTATTTCAAGAAAACATATCTGAATACGTGGAAGTTTTGCTGATGAGTCATTGAGACAGGCTTCTGCCTCCACTTGCATAATACAGTGGTCTCAAACTAGCAATCAGCCACCTAAGGACGCGGCTTGCCAAAGAATCTGTCTCTTCTGTGAAACAAAATTTTTTCAGTATAATTACCTGGTCTAAGAACCTGCCCCCAAATAAAAAAAAACAAAAAACATGGAGTCAGACCAGGACACACTAGTACTCTTGATGTGACTTCACTGCAGATTGTCCACTTGAGAGAAATGCACAGCCCTAGGCATATAGTAGAATGAGATGGGGTTGAAGAGAACAGGGCGACAGAGAGATGTAATGGGAGATGTATGACTGTATAATTAGGACGGACACATATGAACTAGCTCATAGCCATTAATCAAAAGTTGGAAAAGTCTTCTCCTTACATTAATCTTTCTGAGGTCATAAATGTAATATTTGTTGTTGTTGGTACTCTGATGTGCTGATTTTCCATCAACAACTCTCATACGACCACATGATGGCATGTTGTCAGGTGTGATGAACTAAGCGCTACAAACTTCAAGTTCAATCTTCAAACAGCTGCTGAACAGCCTCTTGTTCGGAGCACGTGTCAAATTTTATTGTACTTTTGGTTTCAATGTTATCGAGTGAGACTTGTATCGCATGAAAAATTACTACAAAATCATGACTGCATTGTGGACTCAGCAAAAGTCGGCAGTTGACAGCCAAAGTTAAAAGGTCACCGACGACCAAAAAAGTCAAAATTCTTTGCTTGCCAAAATGTAAGGTAGTCCTGAGATCTGTTCTGGGTATAATAAGGAATACGTTCAGTCAGCCGTTTTCCTACTTCAGCCAGTCTAGCTAATTTTAAACATTCGAGTCTCTCAAGTGACCATCTGTAGAATAACATATGTTTTTATTCAACAGTGATCCCTGTCACCTGGAAATTAACTCAATATTTGAAACAAGGGCATTCTTGATGACATAATAAACCAAAAAAGATTAGGATCTGTTGAAATACTATAAAGAAAGCAATATCGACCAGTGGTAATGATCAACTAATCATTAATAGTCAAGACAATGGCCAAAGGGTCGTGTAACATTTCAGTCCTCCTGAAAACCTGTTTGCCTAAGAGACTGCCTTTTTCCTGTCTCCCAGTGACCGGTTCTTTGGCAGAGACCACTGTCATACAGGTGAGCATACCTGTAGGCATTTCTCGATATGAAGAATGTCCGTTACCTCCCGAAATTTCTAAAATATTTTTGTAATCCTTTCTACAATGAAAGAGAGAAAAAAAAACATTGTTTCCCTTTAATATAACAAATCATAATATCTCTGATAATGAGTAATTATTGATCTCATATATTATGGAAATTTTGCAGGGTATGAAAAAGAGCACTCTACAGGCTCCATTATTTATTTCATTACAGCATGCTTAGTCCAAGAGGTATATAAAAGAAAAACACTGAAGAAAACTAAATGAAAAGACAATTTGCTAGAGCTATTTTCATTAGCTAGAATTGGTTAATAAGATCATACAATGGGGAAAAGTGAATTTCTTTTTTTTTTTTGAGCATGCAAATGATTTTCAAAACAACAACAACAAAAAAAAAACAAAAAACAAACCTAATTTATTTATTTCAATGATAACTGAAGGCTTAACATTGAGATTCATGACTCATGGAGAGTATTTCTTACAAATCAACCAGCCTGACAAAATCAACATGAATCTGATGATTGCCATTAGTTTGTAATATATCACATAAAATAATGACTGCATTACCTTCCTCAAGATTCGCCTCCACTGTCAGTTGATATCCACTGGATTTTTTACCAAAGGAAGGAATATTCTTTTCTTGGCGGAAAGTGTAAGCATTTGGTACAACAGTCTTTATCTGTCCAACTGTTTTCTCTTCAAAGTTCCTGTTATCCAAAACAATATTTAAAGTTGAAATATAAATGTTCAAAACACAAGTTCTTTTTCTTTTATAATTTGGATAATAATATGAAAGGCAAAAAGCTAACTACAGTCTCTTCAGAAACTTATGTTGCTCTGCACAATGCAAAATTTGAACAACTGCTTATTCATATTCATCCAACTTGGCACACACAGTGTTTAGATACTCTATGTTATAAGATTCTCAAACTCTATCAAAACTGAACTCCGTTTTTTTTTTCTTTTTTTTTTTTGGCCATGCAGCACTTGAATGTTTTTGAATTGTGGTACATGTACCTATACCATATATTACAGACCTGCCTACCCTCACAACAGCGAAGGAAGGATATCTGACTCAAAAAGGAGGAAAAGGAGGGCAGTTTACCAATCCATAGTTCCTACATAGAATTACCAATTATATGTGTTACCGAACAATAGAGCATCAGTACATGGACTTAATTAAAGTTCCATTCACTATAAATATTAAACATTTGGATCTGCATTTCCTATATTCTTTTCAGATTCATTACATGTATATAGTGGGCGGTCTTAGTTTCTGTCAATCATAGATCTGATGCACTTTGCAACTTTCACAAAAGTTTGGAAGATGCAATGCACAACTTCTATTCTTTTGTGCAGCCCTCTTACATTTCTGAAGGCAATCAACCTTGCAGCATGCTGGCATTACTTGCCATCTTGCTAATCTGACTGACCGCCAATGACGGGGGGAGCATTACACATGGTAGGTTCACGTTCAGCCTGCCACCCAGCATCCTTTCTTTCCCTCTGATCCAATGCCCCGAGTCACTGACCACTGACTGGCTTTCACATCTACATGCAGAATCTTTTGATAGACACGGCAAAGTGATGATTTGGAAATGACTTAGTTGATCCTTCTCTTCTTGGTTCTGAAGGTAGCTACAATGATCCTTGGGCCATGTGTCTCCCAGCCTGTGAGAGCGTTCTGTGCTGTCTTGGACATCATCAGGCCTACTCCATGGATGTGGGCAATATTGTCCCCCTCGTAGCCTGAGAACAGCAGCATTTCTCCTGTGCTTAGCCTCCTTTGTCTGGATCCAGTCCATCTTGTTTCGCTATCTCTAAAAAGGTGAGATTATACCTTCTCATTTCCGCTGCTACTTGTGCAGTCTTTCCTGTTTCAAACATGGTTCTAACATTCCACACTCCTACAGTGATGGTGGTCCTGGTAGAGATGATGGTCGTCGGCCTGGTGGCTTCCAGACAAGTCTCACTTTCATCACCCGGAATCTTAGATGCCCCTGTCGGGACTCCATCCTCACCCAGGTCTGAAATGTCTGTTGGTACTCTTGTTGCTGTTTCTGTAGCAAAGGGATTTCTTATGGGGAGGGGCTGCTAACCCCTGGCCCAACCCTCCTCCTTTCTCATCCGGGCTTGGGACCGGCCATGGCGATGAGAGCCCAGAATAATCTGCTTCTGCCTGTAACAACAAGTAACTTTGAAAAACAGATTCTTGGTGGTTCTGATTGGCCATGGGAAAGTAAAGGACAGTGCCAGCTGGCTTGCGCACAGTTGGTAGGACTGAGTGCGGGTGGGGGATAGCATGGATGGAAAGAGGGAAACTGACTGTATCACTGATGCTTAGCAGTGAAGCAGTTAAAATCTGTGATGACTAGTATCACGAAAAAAATAATAGCCATCTTATAGACAGAAAATAGCCCGTGAGTGAGACAACGTCCGTTGCGATTGCTGGTACGGAGATTCCACAGAATTTCACACCAAAGTTGTGTTGGAATGCCCAAAACTCGGGTCTTTTTTTCTTTTAGTCCCTCTAGTGAAGTGAACAAAAAGATCCATAGGCCTAGATCTACATGATGATGCAAGATACCAGGCATCCTGCCTCTTCAGTCTGTGGCGACGATGACATAAACATTCGTAAGCTAAACAGGTCGTCGGCATTCGACCAAACTCATGAGTGTGACTGATCCCAAGATAGATCTCCATTGTGAGTCATAACTTGACATAATCACGACCAGCAACAAGCACACTGTAAATGAAAAGATAAAACGAAGGGCGGGATGGAACTTGGAGGTTGCTCAAAGATTTAAGTTCAAAGGGGAACCACAAGAGCGATTGCAGGCTGACTGACGACCGGATCATGAATGACAGGCGCTTGTGGGCGGGACAGACGGGATATAACACATAACACTACATGTCCGGACTGGACTACATCATGATCTGTTGGCCTACAGACACAGGCCTTGGCAACAGTAGCAAGGAGTACCATTGTTCATAGCAACGCACAGGAGAGTGCAATTTACTTTCTGCACTGAGGGTGACAATAACGCTCCGGTGGCATTCTGAATGACACCAAAGTATGTGACGGAAAGAAAAATAGTATAAAATGTCAAAATCGTCCGGAAGCGGGAATTTATATTCATGGCGAGGGAAGGAGGGACGATGGGTCGAAATGTGGGAAGGTCCTAGTAACACAAGGGGGTAGGAAGGTCTGTATATTATATACACTTCAGTTAAAGGCACAAGTTAATTCTAGAACTTTATAAACAATCATTTACATCTACTAAGAAACAAAATAACTTTGTCTAACATATCATGACCACCACATAAATATAGATTTTTAAGTTGCTGTCTTGGATAGTTTATCAAATCCCAACATGTCTATATTTAGTTATTATATTTGTCACCATCACTTCAGAGTTTTTGTTTATTTGTTTATTTTTTTTTTTGTTAATAACTGCATTGAACAAGAAGGTCTTATGTACGGATCTCTTACTTTTTGGTCATATTCTGTACGGCATTCCGCAGTTTGCTAAAGGTGCACATTTCACAACGATTATGCATCATGCTGACCACAGTGTCCATGGCTTGGAAAGCCCCTTCCAAAATGCGGTAAGAATAGGGCAGGGTGAGGGTGGGGGTTCCTTCCTCCACTAGATGCTCAAATCTTTGATATGCTGGAAAACTAGAAAAATGGAATATGCAAATTTAGTCACCATATTTTCATCTAAACAACTTAAAAAGAAAAAAAAAATACATAGAGCTGAAATGGACAACAGATATTCCAAACGGGCTGAACAAAATTGTAAACTTATAACTGTTATTTTTATACCTAGGCAATGATACAGACTGGGATCGACAAAAATCTGGATAGGATGGAGTCTTTGAACTGAGTTACCCACAAAACTGATAAAACTTATGATTCAAAGTTTGATCTAATCTATAAAACTGAATTTCTCTAAGATAAAATATCTGTACTGGCTCATGGAGAATGTGAAAATAACTCAACATGCTTCTGAATTTCTAACAATTTTCCTTATCCTTCATTTACAAGATCACAAGCTCACAACACATTATCATGTAACTTGGTCCAGTGCATTTACTTCACTTCTTACATTTTTTCCTCTGTTTGTGGACTGTCATCACTGGCCTTCTCTATCTCTTGGGTCACCTCAGCAGCTTCATCAAATTCTCCAAGCTTCTCTTTTACCGCACTGAGTTTACCACTTTGTTTCAAACGATTTTTCAGTGCTTGACCATTCTGTGAATAAAAATAAGTTTAAAACATTGACTATCACCATTTTCAATCCAAGAAAATTTGTTTTCATGATGCCTGCTTGAGAAATGGTCTCCCGGAATTTATATTTCCTGTTCTTTCCCACCCCTCTCCCTATTTCACACACAGAGGGGGGATATAAATTTAGCAAATAGTCTGTTTCACAACCTGAGCCATCTTTTTTCTCATTGTTCTTACACCAATAAGCAGAGAGAGAGAGATGGAGAAAATGGGAGGAGATAGGAAAAGTAAAGAAAACAGATGAAAACAGACAGAGAGTAATAACGTACAAAACAAACACTGACAATAAATAACCTGAACAGTGAATGTGACAGAAAAGAATACACATGACATACCATTTTACTCAGAGCTTTTAATTTCTGGGTCAGATTCTGTAACTTTGGTGTCATGGCCACTGTTTCTGGTGATGGAGTGGTTTCTCGTTGTCGTTCTGGGGTTGTGGGTAGGGGAGAGACAGCATGTTCTGGTGGTACAAGCACTTCAGCTACTAATGCCAGCAGCTGAGATTTCCCACATAGTAAATGATCCACCTCTGTGTCTGTTTCCTCTTCCTTGTAATCCTCAGCCTTAAACCAAAAAAAAAAAAACCCATAGAGATGAAGGACAAAAAGGGGGCTTTTAACCTCCAAAATAAGCCACGTTTTTTCAACGTTTTGTCCAAGCGTAAAACTTATTTCATTCACTGTGACAGTTTGATAAATGAGTATGAGACAATTATTCCTCTATTTCTCTAAAAGTAAATGTTCTCTTAAAGATGCATAAATTTTAAATCATTGATGAAATCAAATTTCATAATTTAATTTGCAATCTGGAGCTAAAGAACTGGATTTTTAGAAGTTGGTCGAATGCCTCAAAATTCAAAATCACCTGTAGAACAGCAAACTCACCTTTGAAGGACCTGGTATATCAGATGGTAAATCCAATTTTTTGTTTACAGTACTGGCCTTTTCTGGGGTAAGTTTACGGACAGGAACTTTTCGTTTACGTGGCAAAGACCCCTCTGTCACCAACTCTGAATCCTTAATTATTCTTTTGCGAGGAGTGCTACAGTCAAGTTTGTCATCCCATACTGAAGTTATCTCCTCTGAAACTATTGTTTCATCCTGAGTTTTTACAGTCAATGTGGGCCTGTCACTGTTAGAGTCCTCATCTTCCACACTGTGGTCATCTTCGTGGATTTTGCCATCTAAAACTGGTGACTTTTTAATTAGGCCTACATTTGTCAACTTGCGCTGTCTAATGTCTACCTTCATCGTTTTCTTCTTGGTTTTAGCATCAGATGACTTCTTAGGGTTTTGCTTCTTTTTTGTTTCGAGTGTTGCATGATTGAGAGTAACTGCTTCCTTTGAAAGGCTATCTGACGATTCTGTTGGAAATATCATCCTTGGAAAACTGACGCTGTCGCGTTCCAGTTCTGATTCCGAGTCCGATTGAATAAGAGGATTTGTCGCTGGAGATTTTTTACCATCATCAGACTTTGACCTAGACCTCAGAGATCTTGCTGAATCAAGACTAGTGAATGGGATCTCGATTTTGCGTCTCTTAGCTGCCTGAGTATTGCTATTTTTCTTTTTATTCGTAAAATAATCATTTACTTTAGACTGCGCCATGTTAGCAAGAGCTCTTCCCGCCAGAGGTAGCATCAGGTTGTTTGTTTCTGACAGTAGTTTCCCCTAAAAGATGCCTCTGAATGGTCTAAATACCCAACACAACTTTAAATCATCAACAAAACAATTAGGTTATTTCTTTAATTCACATAGATACAGATAGGAACATCATGTGTACAAATAAGAGATGTCGTTATTAAGATCTGGGTTAAACAATTTTCAGTGGAAATTACAATACTTCAATTCAGCAGATCTCTTTGCAAGAACACTGATTCTGTCACAGTTTAAAAATGCCCACTTTCGTACAAGTCTTCACCGAATTTGAAGTCCCTTTAGCCCAGAGGTACGCAGTTTAAAGTAATAAAATTAGACATGCAAAATATTGATCTGATCATGAATAAGATGTGTGATTTGATGAAAAAAAAAAAACTATTTTGGAAGAGAGAAATGCACTCAAAAATAATTTATTGTTCATGTGCCGCAGTGGCTGAGTATTTCTTTTCTGCCTTTTAGAGTAACCTACCATTTCAAGGGAGAACACTCTTAATACCACCCTATAGAATCAAAACAAACATGGCAGCTTACTGCTATGCAGTTGTGACAAACATCCCATCGGACACCCATACGGCGGACCTGCGAGCCCATTTTTCGTCAATGGTCGAAGAGAAATGTTTTGTTTGCTTTCATTTTCGCCATAGGCCTGAAAAGACTTCAGAAAATCAGAGTTCATCTTCGAAAGATATTAAACGTTGTTGCATCGTCAAAGTTTTGGAAACAAAACTTCAGCAGTTTTTAGCCTACAATAATCAGCACTGGACGGGTGTAAATGGTCAATATTCCACAGATATTTGCCATGTATCACAGATAAAGCTGAAACAGTCTGACGAATCAGAAGGTAGAGTAACAAATAAAATCATAAATTACTGTACTATATATAGAATATAGAGGTCTGTCTGTGTGTTGAATGTTGTGGTATTTGGGGAGTTGTACAGCTTCAGTTCATCATGTAGAGTTGTAAAGGTGCCTTTGTTGGAGCTTTAAACAACTGCAGCGTGCCACTGTTTTTTTTATTTTTTTTTTTACCCAAAGGAACAATTGAAAAGGCATGGGTAACTGGTTTGTTGCAGTCATCATGGCATGTGGTGGATTTTAGCAGAGTATCTAAGTGCTACTAATAATGGAAGGACTTACATAGCAACCTGTGGCCCAAAATAACATCCTGTGAAAGAATGTGAGATTTTGGATACAATAGAGATCATACTGCTACATCACAAACCTAAAATGATTATTGGATCCATTATGTTGTAGTACATGTTTTTGAGCCACCTGCTATTCATTACCAAGGCACATCATTCATATATATAGATCTGTATAGAAAGGACATCACAAAATGCATCATGATAACAATGAACAAAGTGAAAAATAAGCCCTTAACTTGATAATTTCTGTTGAAAGTTAAAGTGCCCAAAATGTAGTCATGTTCAGTGCCCCTCTTGTTTAGTTGCTTAAGAGATGGTTAAACAAAAAATATGAAAATGGAAATCAAACAGCATCATGGCTCTGGTCAACAATGTACTAAGCATCACAATTATTGCTGATAAAAAGTAATTCCCATTAGTTTGAGACAGCATATTTTCATTTCAAACTCCTGGCAATTCAATCTATTAACGCAGTAAATAAGGAACACCACTTGAGGAAAGGTGACACTATAATATATGGTCCACTACGGATGTGGGGGGTAAAAAAAAAAGATCAACTCATTCGTAGTTTGATTGATTGATAGCTCAAAACAGACTACAAAACTGAAAATAGGAACTAATTATTTGGAATGACCTATATTTGGGCATTATAATGGTTCCTTCCCTTTTATGCATTCTTTCATCCAACATCAAACATTCATTTTCGGTGACATCTAATCTATAGTTAAATTGTAACATTTGTCAGCTTTATAATTTTCGCATTGTCACATAGCCTGACAATGCCCTCCATTCACAACCTGGTTCACAACTATTCAATGCAATGCGATCATCATATGTTGTTTCATCTCCCTCCCACAACTGCACGATTTTATACCACATGTAGTTCACTCCATACAAGGCCCTTTGAAAGTGATGAACATTGATACGTCTGTCTGCAGGTTAGGCGAGGAGGGTGCAGCATTCCTCTTCACTGTTTATATTTTGATCGCAATAACTTAGTAAAGCTGTAACTAGATCTAATTGGCCAAACCATGAGTTATGAAGAAGTTGAGACGGGTGGAATGATCACAGTCTTTTTTTGGCATCTCTTTGTCACCCGCTGGAATGGCAGGCAAGTTCATGGCAATGAGAAGAACAAAGGCTTATTCACGGGATGGTGTCCACGTGTGAAACATGATGCAAGTCAGGGAGTTTCCCACAGCAACGGTGGTAGCTGACACTATGTTTCCTACTACCTTCTTTTATATGAATTTGGGTTCACTACTGCAATAGGGAGAGGGTGTGTGAGTTTGAGACATTGGCATCTAGATGCACACAGCTCTCACTGCATTCTACTTCTTCTCTCCTCCTCGCTCTCCGGCTGAGCCTTTATATATACATGCCATCTGACTCGAACGCTCTCTCTCTCGAACTATCTTGAACGTACTAGTCCTCGACCTTACTAGATCTATGCACACATGTGACATACTTCATGCACACAAGGTCAGACTAAACCCGTCTGGACCCTTCTCGAATCCATACATGCCTACTATGACTTTCGCTGCACACCACACACTGGCATGGGCCCAGCACACAGTTACGATCAACTAAACATCACTCATGACACACTCATGTATACCCAGCATGCACGGTCATGATTTGTTACACATGTGGTCACAATTACGATCACCAGAACATCGCTCACAACACACTCTCATATACCCAGCATGCACGATAATGATTCATTACAATGTGTTACATTAAATTCAACCAAACGCTAGGTCAATCTCACTGAAAAGGAATGGAAGAGATCAAATTTGATCCTCGATGAAAGAACTAATCATTTTAATGCCCGACAATATGTCATTCCAAAAAAGTAGTGCCTATTTTTAGTTTTGTAGTCTTTAGTGACATACAGATGAATCGAACTACAGATGAGTTGATCCTAATTTTCCTCCCCCCACCACCATCGACTCATCCATATTCCACTGTAGTCAAGTGAGATTGACTTAGCTACTGGTTCATTGATGCTACTCATAGTTGTACACAATAACTAGATTGAGTAACGTTTGTTTCTAAGAGTAATGATCATATTGATTATTTCTGTACATAGACCATGCTTTAAATTTTAAAAAATACTTAATTTGCTACTAATTTACATCCTAGTAAGATGAATAAATTTATGATATTTCAGTTAGCTTATCTGAAGTTATCACATATCTGTGAAGTTTGAATTTTCAGTAAAGTGAAAGCAAGAAATAGTTCTCAGAAGTTGTTTGGATTTTACAAGTGCATGATTGAAATTTATATTTTTGTAATTTTTGCTTTATCTCCTTGTTTGAACTGTATTTAAAGTCATTTTTTAAATGTTTTATTTCGGATTACAGTTAAGAAAAAAAGATGGGACTTGGATCGCTGATGGGGTGAGATAAAAAAAAGGCCTTAGTAATTTATTTACACACCATTATTTGTTTCCCTTGACCCACGCAGGTGATCTAGAAGAAATAGAGGAAGAGAAATTGTTACAGATGCCAGAACTGAGGCCTCCAGAACTGATGCCTAATGGAAATGTTGGTACACCAACCACAGTGTTTCTGGACTTCATTCAGCGATGTCTTCTACCCCACAATCTCATTCGCAAGCTACATTTGGAATTTCCGAAAACAAGAGCCAAAAGAATTTATGGGAATGTTAACTTTGACTATGGAACAGATTTTGATTCAGATGAGGAGTCAAATACATTTACCAGCAGTAGAATATCTGCAACTTCATCCAAACCTAATAACCGACAGCGAGTAAGAAATTTAAAGACTTCCGTTATGTCATCCAACAATCTTGCTGGCAACAACACCAGTATCATTTCAAAAGAAAGGGAAGAGACTGCTGCTGAGAGATCAGACATGACCAGTGAGAAGTCTCCTGACCATGATTCACCCATAACATCCGCAAATGAGATTGCCCCATTTTATGTTTCAATTAGCAATGAAAATAGTGAGATGTCTTTGTCAACTGAAGATCTTGACAGAGCAAATGCAAAGAACTCAGAAGTGTCACCATCAACACTTACCAAACTAGCAACAGAAGAAACAAATAAAAAGACAACAGGAGAAAATCATGTTTCTCATCACAATAAAAATTCAGATAAAGGATTCACAAAGCCTGATGGTCACACATTCCAAGCACCTGAGCCGGTTGGTAGAGCAGGGAAGGAATCAGTGAAGTTGAGCAACAGAGAGAGAAGAAAACAAGCAAAAGAAGAAAGGCTCCAGACCAGAAAACTTATGGATGAAGGAATCGAGGAAAGGCTCATTGCAACTGAAAAGCGTTATCACGTAAGAGTCTAAGATTGTCACCATTGTGTCTTATGTTTTAATCCATTCAATGTTCTGAAGTTTACCTGCAGTCTGTCTTCATTTCATGTTATGTGACAATCACAGGCAGCTTCCTGCAGGCTTTTCAAAGGATTTATTTTGTTGTGTGCTGATAAATAGTTTTTAGTTGGTGCAACAAAAGAAACAACTAACTCTGCATCTCTAGAAATAGAAGCTTTCCTCAATTCAAGTCAGTTTTATCCATCTTTGCTTGAAAGTTATCTTACAAATTCTACATATCAGTGATACAAGACTACATTTTCAGGTTCTAACTTCTTTGACATATACACTCTAAAACGATTAATATGAAATTTGCTGGGAATGGAAAACTTTTTGTTAAGTCACTATTTTGCAATAACCGAAAAGACCATTTGAACTCCATTCTTGGAGGCAGTTTCATTCTTAGACGTACTTTTACGGATATTAATAGTATGTCTGCGGTTCAATTACATTATAATTTCCCCAGAAAGAGTTCACTATTAGACAAAGTCGAGTTTGAAATGTCATTAAATGTGAATGAATCAGCATCAGTTTGAACTCCAGCAGTAAACCTGTTCTCTTGTGCTTTCACATATTTACTTTAAAGAATTCACCACTAGATCTAAATCTGAATTAGATTTATGGTCAATTTCACGGGCCACATTGATAGATCTAGATCTGTTTTCAATATGAAACTGAGGAAAGCCTCAGTGCTGCCTCTGTCTTAAGAAACATTGACAAACACCTCTGATTTGGGTGACCAAATGCCTGCAAGTGTGTGTGACTGAAAAGACGAAGGTCAGTGGTTAGGTGGGAATCCATCCTCTGATACTGTGGTTATGTGGCTATAAATAGCAACAAAATCATAGTAGTCTCCCACATGCACGGAATATGTCACCCTTCAGGCGATATGTCAAACTTAAGTGCGGCCATGAGGGGTAGGTGAGGTGTGAAGTGAGAGAGGGACGGTGCGTGATTTCTACATGCTTGTGCTTCAGGTCCTACCTTTCTTATGTGTCACAGGACTCGGCAGTGCTACACATTGTGAGTACTTGATGCACTTATGGATGATTTCTTTGTCTGATGAAACTGATCTGGTACCTGAGCTGGGTCTTATTTATGCCTTAATATGAATGAATAATGTGACTGAGGAAGCGAAAGCCTTTTGTAATAAGAGTAGATTTCCTATCAGCCCATAATTTTATTTCATATTGACAATGACAAATTGCATAGCAAAATAACCATTCCAAAAGATTGTTTTGTAATAACACTAAATTTGTTTTAAGCATTTTCTTGATAACCGTTTTAGAGTGTATATTACCATACAGGCACACACACTTTGAATCCTTTCCAAAATACTCTGTCCGAGTTTTAGTTTTTCTTGTGATGCTGACATTTCGTTCTTTGGTAGTTATGGTGCCATTTAAGAGCCAGGGAAATGCATCTCTCCATCTTTATTATTTTAAACTTTATTTATTTATATTCATGATAATTAGCAAAATTCTTGTCACAACATATGTTGCATAAGGACTTTAAATATTTCTCCTATTTTTTAAAGGCAGTGGTAAGAGACTATTAGCTTGATAGCATTACTAGTCTGTTGTCTGTATGCAGTTCACAGCAGACTAAACAAAACGTGAAACTTAATAAAAGGAGATGCTGTATATTCAGTTTATGTAGAGTGCTTTTTATGTTTTGGCTTAAGATGAGTACATATATCAATAAATCATCATTCTTGAACATTTTATTCAGAGAATGTTATTCATTTTTTTAATCCTCATATTTGATCAAAATAATTCAGAAATAACAAATACCAGTGTACATTCTATGATATATTTGAGGGAAACTTAATTTTGTTTGTTTTTTCCTTTACATGGTAGAATGATGAGGATGCTGAAGAGTGGGACCGTCATGAAGCCAGTGAAGATGACCCTAGTAATCAAGAAAGGAACAAGGAAAGATTGTATGAGGAGGAAATTGAACAACCCTGGGAGAAGGGTGGTCCTGGCGTGGTTTTCTATACAGATGCCATGTACTGGCAGGAGAAAGAAGGAGGTCAGCTCGTCGAACGAAATTTATTAGATGTACTCAATCTTTGAGTTCAGAAATTATTGACCTCATCTGTGAAGGAATGCAGATGATAGTAATGTGAAAATACCAATATTTTTTTGAAGATTACTGTCTCATGTAAATGGTTCAATTTTTTTTTCATTATATACTATACAAAAATCTGTATCAGCCACTATATATTCATCAATTTGTTTTCTATTGTATTTTTTGTCATTCTATCATATCCTCGCTTTTTTTGTTTTAAATCTTTTTCTAAAAAACAGCTTGCTCTTTTCCTGCACTATCTCTAGATATTGCATAAATTTACCACATATCAGTAAGAACCTACAGGTAAGCACTGTATCGCTGTATGCATCTTTAAAATCTGTCCTTTCGTTGCTGTTTACTGACAAATTCTTTTTTTTTTTTCCAGATTTTGATGAACAAACCACTGATGACTTAGATGTGGATTTCAGTGCCTATGAGGAAGCTGGAGCAGGAGATAAAGATATTAAAGACTTTTTGAAAATCAGACAGGAACAGAGGTAGAGTAATGAGTCAACTTGCATACTATAATAATTTCTGCATTGTTTTACTTGTTCATGTAAATTATCTTCTATTTCAATGTTTTTCAAATCTCATGCTAAGTTACCTTTCAAGAATGAAAAAAAAAGATTTTCTCAATCTTACATTCTATCTTTTTAATATGAAAGAAATAATATGTTAATCATGTCGTTGATTTCGTTAAATGTAAAAGATGCTCAGATAAATGGTAGCAATTATTTATCAGCAGACATCAGTTATGCATGGTAGGAACACATTTGATTTACAGATTGATTTTAAAATATGTGCACTCTTTCAAAAGAACTTGTTAATGGTTTGCATATTTTAGGCTGGATGTATTTCAGTTATACATATGTGTCCCTGTAAGAAAAACTTGAAACAAGTTCAGATCATTTTTTTTTTAAAGGTATGGACACAGGTGGATCAAAATTTGACTATTTCTTTTCGTTGCTTTGGAATGCATATGACCATTGCTTTGTATCTGTATTCTTATAGCAGGGCATTGCAGAAACTGATATAAGAATTTTTTTTTTTTTCAGGTTTCGCAGTGGCCAAGACAACACCGACATGTTTTCAATTGGCATAGGTAAAAGATTGAACAAAGACAAGTCACATTCTAATTCCTCCACTGACAGTGCTGGTGCGAGTCGCTCGTCAGGCAGGATTGGGAAATTTGAAAGGTTCACCAAGGGCATTGGTCGGAAGGTTATGGAGAAACAGGGTTGGAAGGAAGGCCAAAGCCTTGGAAGCAGGAATGCTGGTATAACTGAAGCATTGAAAGGTGAAGGACAGAAGGCTAGCAACAAGAGAGGATTAGGGTATGTAGTTTATATCCCTGCAATTGGATTTGAAATGCCATCTTGAATTCATTGTACAAAGTATTTATTTTTGCTTATTATTAATGATTCTGTTCCTGCTGATAGAGGCAGAGTTTACTTCTTGCTAATTAGATCACTATACTATAAATATATGGTCTTTTATGTGTAACATGTCAGATATGGCCAAGTGTAAAACTTAAATGTTAAACTTAACTTTAGTTTATATTTAAATTTCTTTTTTTATGAAGAGGATTTTGCCACAGCAAATTTGATCCCAGAGTGTGACTATGCTTACTAATGATTAGTCAATGCATTGTTAACTGCTAGTGTATAATGTGCTGTCAACTTGGCTTCCTTGTTCCAGGCACAGCTATGTACTTTGCTTCAAGTGTGTACAATAACGAAAAAAAGATAAATACTTTTAAACTCATTGAAATGTAAAGCAGACAGTGGCTTCTAATATGAATCCATAGAATTGCCAGTTGGATACTTCACAGATCTTAGTATATAAAGGATATTGGTACTAAAAAAAAAAAATTGATTTAAAAAAAAAAAGACAGTCATGAATGAACTGGTGTTGTCAATACATCATTTCAAGCAATTTGGAGTTATGTACGGCAAGCTACAGATTTCTCAAATACTGTATTAATATTTGATCTAAAAGTTAGTCTTTTTATTGCCTCTTTTTTTCACAGGTTTGTCGAAGAGCCACCTGTTGTATTTACTTTACCAAAGAGGAAAAGAGACGCAGTGCCAGTGCAGCATATCACAACCATTTATGATAATCCATACAGTACAGATCCCCAGGAACCATTGCTGCAGAGAAATGAACCAACAACCTTGAAACATCGACAGTCACACCTAGAAAAATTCTCCTGATCCGAAGTATTTTAAAGCTGCAACTGAATTTTTTTTCTCTCGTCTTTTTAATGCATTAATTGCAGATGAATATTAGCGGTTTGTGATAAAGTATGTGTTTTGCATAAGTGAAAGTGGCAGGCTTGTGTCTGATCTATGGACAGTGGCCATGATATAATAGCAAATATGGAGGTGAAATTGATAACAAAGAGGAGACTGATTAAAAAAAATCAACAATAACCTAGATTGGATTCCCTGAAACAATGATTTGTCAGCCATAAAAATAAACAACATTCAGTATTCTGTCACAAATCTCTTGTTATTTTCGATGTTTTGGTGTTCCAGTATAGAGAAATAAAGACGGTTTAGATCAGTGACATTAAATTTATAAGGGAAAGTAACAATAACAATGTTCTGCATATATAATTTTGGTATGGCTACTTCCCCTGTTGATAAACAATTGTGAGCAGCACACGCAACATTCTGTATCTTATGTCAGGTGGCATATCTTGACTTTGTTTTGATTTTACCATCACTGCCTTGATGATGACAATCTTGTGGTTGATATTGACTCATTTCCTAGTTGACAATAGCCATGACAGGAATAAACAGTGATATCAGCTAGGTAAGATGGACATATCGCATTTCAATAGTGCATACCTAGGCCTAGCAATAGGGCATTGCTTAACAATTGCAAACACACTGATTGTGCTCATGCTGACTAGTGAGTGCACACAGATCATGTATCCTGTCATGCACACATGGTAAGTAGGCCTGTACATTACACCATTGCAATATGTTGTACTATTGTAGAATGGGCAAACAAAAAAAGCATGCTGTGAGAGAGACTGATCACAAGGCAGACAGTGACATTTAGGTAGGCAAACCGACAGCCAGCATCCGGTGAGCGTCAAGGCTATTCTAGGTCAGAAGGTTACCAAACTCAGCCATCTCTACACAGAAATTCTCATTATCACCGACGTTTGGATTTTCAGTTGTCATTATTCAAGTAATCTATTTTATTATGAGAAAATTGATGTTGTTAAGCATAACACTTCATTTTATTGAGATATTCCCTGAGCAGTCTGTGATTTTTTTTATATAATATGTTATGAAAATTTGTATGTACATGTGTATGCTTTGAACATTGAAATGGATTTAATAAAAAAAATACAACTTATGTCAAAATAAGTACTGTTTTATTTCATTTTGTATATAAAGTGGGTTCTCTTCATTTCACCTGCCTCTTTGTAGTTTTGCTTCTGCGCTCTCACCTTGGTTATACATTTCTCATCTTTCAATAATACTGCTTACCTGTATTTCCCTGCCTCTTATGATTCTTTCTGTTGTGTAACCTGTGTGTCTGTCAGTTCTTTAACTCTAGAACTGCGACCCAGCCTAAGGGCTACACTGCCGTGTGGCGCGTCTTGCCGGGCTTGTCAATCTGGATCTCGGCGCTAGTACTTAGCCTCAGGGTGTTTGTTTTGACTTTAGAGACTCCGC
>JBCEWB010000002.1:30639-43647 GCA_039654565.1 Peronia peronii
CTAAAATGAATTTCCACGTCCTATAAATAGTGAAATTTTCCTTTCTTTCTGGTGCTTCAGAGCTCAGTTATGGACTATATGCCATAGTAAAGGTCAAGAAACTCTTGGTTTGGACAACAAACGATATGGGGGGCACAAAGAGGCCCTCAAGAACCCGGAAGTGACTCTATGGGAGCCCTTGTAATGATGGGAGGTAGGGAGCAAAATTCGAGAGAAGATACTCCCAGAAAGCTGAAAAACGGCAACAAGAGGCACAGAAGTCATGGAGAGAGGGCCAGTAGGTAAAACAGTGCTGTTCCGAGACTGAAAGCTGAACAAAAAATTCTCCATGTCCATTTTTCAATGAAAAAAACTTCAAACGCATTTTTCTCAAAACCCGTTTTTTTTAGTTTTTTGCTATCTACTTTTTTATTTCAAAATCAATTCTAACCAAATTTGGTATACATCATTTTCATAACAAGACTAAAAAACGTACATGTGCGCGGCCCATTCGGTTGGTAAGTTTTAGAGAAAAATGGGTTTTAAGTATGAAAAAATGGCGAAATTTGATTTTTTGTTACATGGCATTTTCAAAAATTTGTAGAAAATTTTCTGTTTCATAGGGAAGGCTGAAAATATGTAAATTTTTAGATAATATGTCAAACAATATGTTCACTAAGTTATATCAATTTCTGTTGAAATTTGACGGAGGAGATAGATTTTAAAATCTGTCAATTTAGAGACGCCAAAATCCAATATGGCGGCATTGCCAAGGCAACCGTTTAAAAAATCTATTTTTTTTCACTGTTTTCCCCGAATTTGAACATGCCGAATTCAATGGAAAAGGTTAAATAGTCTATCTTTAATAATAAAAAAAATCACGCCCCCCCACCTTAACTATTTCCATTTGTGTAAGTAAGCAGATTTGAAGAACTACATTGTCTACTTAAACTTGATAAGCCCAAGAGATGTTGTAATCTGTTTATGATCTTAATCAATGCCTTCTTTTCATAGTGTATAACTGCACACTACAGGTATGAATGCAGTACCATTCCTGCTTTCTAATAGCAAAAGTGTATTTCTCTTTCCCAATTCCTGACGCTTGACAAAAGACTGGCTTTAGAAGAAAATTAGATTGTTCATCATAGCAAAATGAGCTGTCAAATCGATTGATGATCATAGCCCAGAATTTATGGTGGTGAAATCCTCTTACAAATTATATCATTTTTAATCTTCATCCAGATAGTCTGTTTGTTAATCGCTGGTCCACTCTCAACATTTGTGTGGCATTATGACCACAATATTTTATATCTATCTAACTTCATCAGTGTTAGCTTACAATGAATATTATAATGGCACCAACCTATACAAAGCAACTCACACTGCTGACACATTACATCTAAAGTCGGTCCAACTTTTAAAAAATTTATCTGTCAAAGAGTATTCTCCTCTTGATACACACATCAACTACATATGATATCTATCTCTAGCTGGTCCCTACAAACACTGAAACAAATAGTACATGAGTGCTAGTGTGGGAATAATAACCCATGATGCTATGCAAGTTTCAATCCAATTTTATATTCTCGCAGAAAAAATATATTTAGACATCTGAGATTTTCTAAATTTTCACTTGCGCTTTTTACAGGCACTTTTAAATGTCCCTGTCCTTGTTTTTTTTTCTAGGAGGGCAGAAATGGTGGGATTTGACTGATGTTAAATTTTAGCCTCACTCACACTCTGTAACAAGAAACTGCTGGAGTCAACAATGGGTAGTTTAGTTTTTTTTTTTCCCCAGTGCGAGCACTCCCATAATACCACCTGTGTATATCATCATTGGTCTAAGATAATGGCATAAGTCAGTATTATTCTGAGATACAACTGTTTCATGCATCCTAGGCATGAGAGCTGTTGGACAATGTTAATTAAAAGAAATGTGCTTACAGAATTATTTGCAAACTCAACAGAATCATAATGCATAACTCATCAAACAACTTGTGCTATAGTCATGTTTTTCTCAATACACATACTTTGAACTTTTAGCGTACAAGTAAATAACAAGTTGGGAAAATCCTTAACCTTATTTTTATAATCATTCTTCTTTTTTTTTTTCCTCAGAAATGAAAATTCACAATATCATATGAAAAGGCAGGGGAATGATACTTCATGTTGAATAGTAGCATGTCTTACAAGTGGTAAAACTAACTTATGCCATCATTGCAGAACAGTGAAAATATAATTGTATAAGTATGGTTGCGTCAGTCCTCTGCTAGACAGATCTGATTATCCAGGGTTAATTTCACATTAAATTTATCACAAATACCACCGTCACAATCAGACTATTAAATCTGGAAAGATGAATATATGGAGACAGAAGCATCGGGTGAGAGGGGGAGGGGGGTTGAAGACAGACTGGACTGAACATACAGAGTATAAATTATGAGATAATGTTATCAGAGAGGAAGAAGGGAGGGGGAATGGGGGGGTGGGGGTGGGAGGTGATGGTCATGGAGATGCAATACATGAAGCAACAAGAGCACAAGAATGGATGGTATGTCTGCTGATTCTAGTGTGATAATTTTAAGAAACTGTCCAATACCAATATATATATATCAGTCAAGAACTTCCAACATTTTCATTTTGCTGTTTTGCACAGATCTGATCTGTCACCCATGCAACAACTCCACTTTTTTTTACCAAAGTAACTAGATCGAGCTACTAAACATAATAAAACATTTGCTCTACATATATCCAAGGAACATTTGACATCTCGTTTACCACCATAAATTTTGTTACTGTTCCATTGTTAACTTTCTTTTCATGCAAAATCAAGGGGAAGTTAAAAGCTTATAACTTACATTATTTAGACATAAACTGATGTGCCAAGGGAAATTCTCAGATTGTGTTAACAAAGACAATTTACTTCAAGATGCACGTAGAGGTAAGTATCACTAGTATAATTGTGTAACACAATATCTCAATCAAGTTCTTCGCAGAGATTGAGTAGAAACAACTTGTGTAGCGATACAGTCTTAAAATCTCATCAATTAAACAGAATTGAAGGCCTCTTTCATGGTTATTTTTAAAATGCTATGGAAAATGCTCAGTTTAAAGACTTTGATTTCAAAAGAAAATATTCCTGAGTTGCAAAAAACAAAAAAAAAAAAGGACTTTCTGAGAATCATGTATTTCAATATACTCTGAACTTTTAGTGTACAAGTAAATAACAAGTTGGGAAAACCCTTAACCTTATTCTTATAATCATTCCTTTTTTTCAGAAATGAAAATTCACAATATCATATGAAAAGGCAGGGGAATGTTACTTCATGCTGAATAGTAGCATGTGTTACAATTTTCTTTCACACACTGCAACAAGAAAAAGAAATAAATTTAAAAGGAAAGCTGAATTTTTTTTTTTTCATACATCCCTCACCCTCCCTAGCATTTTCTCTATACTTTAATATGTCCTCTTCTGTAATCATACACTCTTTTTCACTTCAACTGTAATATTTCATCTCTTTATTGCTATCATTCATAGGCTATACTAGGCAACTGATGTGATGCCTGTTGTTTTTTTCTTTTAATTTTCAATTTCATGCAATTCCTAAAATAAAAAAAAGTCAAAGATGAAAGTCACAGATAAAGGAAAGCTGGGAGAAAAAAGGTTGCTAGCACACATGGGCACTCATAAAGCATATCAAAGAAAAAAAAAAAGCTGATCTCAACAAAATGGACAGACAAGTACGAACCATCGCTGGAAGAATTGTGAGGCCTGCCAGAGGGCTGGTACTTGAACTGCACTTTGCGGTTTATTCCAGAAAATTCATACCTAACGAATAGCATGGGGGGGCAAGAAATAATTCAGAATACTATGCCATGGTGCAGCTTGCTCTTTAATGATGAAAACAATAACACATGGCCAACAAAGAAATGAGATGGCGCATGGGTGGGATTTTAGCGCAGCTGCATGATACTTGGGGGGGAAAAAGTTATCAATCCAGAAATGATGATAAAACATGCTGTCATAATCTAAATGAAAACAGTAACATTGAATCAACGTTGACAATACAAATCAAGATTCCTCTATTTGAAAATCCTGAAATCCTAAATGAGTCACTTTATATGAATCCCATTACGCTCGCAGGGACAGCCTGAATATCTTAGTTTTCTATATATACTTGTTTTGTGCTTTATGCCAAAGGGGATTGTTTTTCATCAGCCTAATAACTTCCTTTCACTAGCCATGATGGTTGTTAAACAAATCCGGTACAAAATCAATGTTTCAAGTTTTGCTTGGCAAGGTACATCATGAACAATTCTGAAAAATTCATATTGTCAATAAAATGATTCATATCCTAAAGTATAAATTTTATCAAAATTTTCAGGGATTAATATTTGAACTGAAAAGAAGAAAGGTAATTTTTCCATGTTTTATATTGTCTGTTCAACAGCCCTTGTGTCTGGCAAAGGAAGTAACTGAGTTGGTCAAAAACAATCTCCCTTATTTACCAAAAAAATCTTACATAAACTATTTGGAATTAAGCTAGACATACAATGGTTTGAGTTTCAATAATTATTTCATGAAAGTATCTACATACAAATATTATACAATCAGAAATCTAATGCACTTCGAGTGCCAAAAAATAATTTGGATGGGAGTTACCTCATTTATATGTGTAGAATTTCTATGACTTCTTAGTTTTCAAAATTTCTGCAATTTCTGATACATCCAAGAGCAAAGAGTGACCAAATGTTCCAATGCTATTCAAGTTTATTTCTCCTTAGTACAACTTTTTTTATGAACATCTTTATGCTTTTCTATGAAACCCTAAATTTGTTAACTCACCATATCAACTATGTACACTTCTATATTAGTGTATATATCTAAGATTTGAAATGGGTGATAATAACGAGAAAAAGTCTTGAATATATTATAGAATTATGGGGGGGGGGGATCTTTGGCAACTTGGCTCACTTGTCACTGATCAAATCAAACATTGTGATGTTTGGACTAACCTCAGTCAATTCTTAAGACTGACCAGTATCATTATATTTACTAAAAAACTGTTTAACATTCTGATCACCTCTTGTACAAACAACCCAGGAGTTGAATGGCAACAAACAGTGACCTCTATTAGAATGTTCTCGATGCATTACGGATTTTTTCAGATGTTCAGACATATTAATAACTAAAACAAAATATAACAAAACAAAATTTGGAGTACTACAGTTTCATTGCTTCTAATAAAATAAAAAATAGTGAAAAGGGATTAAGTTCTTATAATTAACATATCTGAATCATTTGAAACTTAAATGTCATAATTCATATGTCCAAACTGAAATTGTGACTAATACTTAAAGTGAATAACTTCATCTATTAAAGATAACAGATATAGCTTCTAATGGGGTCTGACACTGAAAAAAAAGCAAGAGGTTGTTTGAAGCCAGCTGGGATCACAACATGAAAATCTAAAACCAAGCTGGTCTATAACTTACTATATCAAGGCTTATAAGCCTATTTGAAAAGAAAATGTTCAGACTGAACTACCACTTTCCATGACTACAACAATGAGCATACACAATGGGAAATGAATGGACATACATGTTTTTTAATACAGTTATGAAACTGAATCAGACAAGCTATACAAAGGCTAGAATTTTACTATCATTTTTCCTGCGCTGAGGTAACAGCGATTGTTTTTGACCCACCCTATTACTTCCTTTTGCAATGCAAAAGGTGTGTTGAACAAATACAGTAAAGCTGGCAAAACTCACATCATAAAACATGCATCGTGAAAAATGCTGAAAAATGTCTTTTTTTTTATCTTAATTTTTTATTAATTTGTTTTTTCTAGAGCAATCTTTCAAATGACAAGAAGAAAACACAGTTCATTCATTATCCCTTGTGTCTGGTAAAATAAAGTAGTAGGGTCGGTAAAAAATAACCCCCATTCTGGAATGTCAAACTATCGATTTAGCATGACCAAAAATAAAAATGTAAAAATATCATCAGTGAAAATCTCTAACTGTGCAAAATTCAGAATTTTTCAGAAGGGTATTTTTGCTTAAAATGCTCATTTGTGATCTTCCAAAACATGTCTGTAAGTTTCTTGATCTTTCAGCCAACTGAAATTGTCCTTTTGATCACATGATCATGAGCTCAACTACAATTACACACTTCTGGCTTATTTGAAACGCTCAAGTCATAGTTTCCCAGGTCAGTCACTCTGATAGCAAGTCTGCTGACAAAAAAGTAATCTATCTTTCTGATACATATTCCAATTCAATTTTATATCTTTTGTATATATTGTCAATTATAAGTTTTTGCACTTCTTTTGAAGAATTCAGCTGACAGATTTAGAAGTTCAATATTTTTCACTGATGATATATTAAACTTAAACAACAACTACTGATTTCGCCTTTTCAGAATTATCCATCACCAGTCTTTCAATTCCAAATTGTCAACTGATCGATGGAAAACCCTCGTTTGCAAAATAAAGAAAAATTGTATGCTAGGATTTGCTAACAAGAAAAGAGATGACACATGGACAGTTTATTTAGGGCTGAAAATTAGACTCAACAAGTTCTAAAGAAATGTGAAAGTTTCCAGTCCAGTTTAAATTTGCTATCAATCTGACCGCAGTGCTACTATTACTGGGGACTAAAAATCTGTATTTCTGGATTATCCCTTGACAGAAAAACAAGTCTTTTACGTCTTCAAAATTCCTGCTTATGACCGAATATCTGCTTTTCTTAAATCTTTGTGGAAGAGAGGAGCATTTGTCTTTAAATCCATAAAATCTGTAGACGTATTCTTGGTTATTAGCTACATAGAAGAATCTAAGGCTTTTAGTTAAAAAAAATTCCCTTGCATATGATTGAAGGCCTGATTTTACTTATGATCTGGAACTCAGAGGAGCCCATATCTTTTTGGTCTAAAAATTCATAAGGAAACAACTGAAAATCTGATGATGAGAAAATCTTTTTTGATGAGTTTGACAGAGAAAAAAAGAATTCCCTTGTGTATGATTGAAATCTGCTGTTGCTAATTATTTGTAAGACAGAGGACCACATGTTTTTTGGGTCTATAACTCCTTCCCAAGTGACTAAAAATCTGATATTTCATGATAAATTGTCAGAAAGAGGATGCAAGTCTCCTCCTTTCTAAAAATAACTTTGTTCATGACTGAATTTAAAAAAAAAAAAAAAAAAAGATTTGCAAGACAGATGAATCCACATCTTTTTAGGTATACAAGTTCATGAGCAAATGACTGAACATTTTAAACTATTAATTAGCGGAACACAAATCTTGTACTACCTTGATGCTGGGAACTATGCTATCACCAATATTGTCCTATTCCTGGCATTACATGCTTTTTCTACAACAGCTGATGGAATGATCATGGAATAAATGATTGGGGGAGGTGGGGGGGAGGGGGGATGTTCAAATGATAGGAAAGAGGGAAAACGGGATGGGGGGGGAACAATATATGACTGTTAGAAAAGAATCAATACCATCGGTCCTGTGTCAGCCCTGGACTGGAGACATGAAACATGTAACGTCAGAAGAGATTTTGGCAATCTTAAAAACCAAAGTCACAGAGCGTGTGACAGTGTTAAAACCAAATATCTGAGACATCCAAAGAAGAATTAGAGCTGCTTTGCATCTATGCTAATAAAATTTGCTGCAAAATGAAAAAAAACAACAGCGTTAGGTAAAAAAAAAGTGAAATAATGACATTGCAAAGTTCTTTCCAATCGAGATTTCTTTTTCTTGGAATTCAGTCACCTAGGACAGCTGGAATACACTGATTTTTCATTTCTGTTGAAAATCTACTCGTTTTCCATGCCTGTAACAGAAGCCAAAACATTAATTCAGTCTGAAATGACATAAATTAGGGAGGAAAAGAAAAGGACTCTCTTAAATTCGCGTGAACAAAGCTGACAAAATCGAGCTAAAGTATGTAATAAATTATAAATAAAAAGGTAAAAATGATGATCAATTGAGTGAGCTGCCCAAGAATAAACAAAAATAAATGTAAATGGTGGATGAAAAGAAATGACACTGTCACTGTTACCTGAAATAAAAAGAAATTCAATGAATGCTCAAAATAAATAGAGAGGCATCAACTCTCTCACATGTTGGTTTCTTTGGCGGTGTGTGAATTTTGCACACAAAATCATCCAACAAGGCACAGTGTAGTGAAGAGGCAAAGACAGAAATGTCATGACAACATCAGAGCATGGGCAGGAATGGGACTGACTGAATCCAAGAGGGGGACAGGACAGCGAGGATTGGAGGAGGTTGGTGGTGGGATGTTGATAGTGACAGAGGACATGGAGGATTGGACGAGGTTGGTGATGGGACATTGATAATGACAGGGGACACAGAGGATTGGAGGAGGCTGGTGATGGAGCATTGATAGCGACAGACGACAAGGTGGATTGGAAGAGGCTGGTGATGGGACATTGACAGAAGTCAAAGGATAGATGAAGTTTGAGGTGAAGGTATGTGAAAAATCCCCTCAATTAATTTGTACTATTGCGATAATGAATTCTCTTTGTTATACCAGCATTTTCAGCATCACAATATTATATTTGTCAATGTCTCAAGTTTTCCTCACACACCATAGTAACTGGATGGTAGACCTCTGGCAGGTCAAACATCATAGTTTTCTCATTATCACTGCTCTATGATAATAGCAAGTCATTTTGAACACTTGAGAGATTAGAACACAAATTGTGTCATGATGAGTTATGGGATAATGATTCTATTGATAATACACAATTCTACTGAAGCATTTCCTTTTCAATCTTATAGCTCTTACACTCAGGAACGTCATGAGATATCAATTCCATTTTGGCATAAGCCTGACTTCTTCATTATCGCAGAACAGTGACTATTGTTTGTTTGTCTGTATTGGGGTTTAATGGCACATCAGCAATCACGGCTAAATTGTGCCAAACATGATAAGATACGTTTATACATCAAAATGGCTGATCAAGTAGGAATGAGAGCCGGACAGAAGACAGGAGTAAGGTGAGAAGAGATGTCACCCCTGGAACCTTGAGAGTGGCATTCCATGGAAGACATCCCACTGACAGCAAGCTTTCACCATCTGCAGGTGGGAGCAGATAACCTACTTATATACCCCCCCCCCCCCCTTTTTTTTTTGCGCTCCAAGGGGAGAGCAGTGATACAATTTTCTTTTGACCACAGAGTTTCTTTTTGCACAAATTCCTGGGCCGAAAGCATTTCATACAAAATCGTGTGCAGACCAAATTTAAGGCAGCAAACTTCACAAAAGTAACGACAAGATTGATCAGAAGCAAAGAAGGACATGAGCCAGGCTCACACCAACAGTCAAAAAATGTCCAATTTTTAATCAGTGATGGGGTGCTGAAATCACTCAATCAGCTCTCGTCAGGTATGGTTTGTAATTGTGTCAGCACCAAACACACTACTCTGTTGAAGCCAACTAGACTCTGAAATCCTTCATTAGGAAAATCACAATGTTGCAGTTTCATTTGGCTACTTAGGAGCATGATTTGATCCATATTCACAATACTTTCAAATTCTGCTAGGGAAACAAAAATGTAACAATATGCAGTATGGGCAAAGATATCCACATGCCAGATCTTTGTATATGTTATTTTGTTGTCCAACAGGCTCTACAAGTTGATAACGAACACTTGACATGAGATCACATCAACCAACCACTGGTGTCAATACTGCAGAAACTGTCTCTTCTATTTTCTCTCTGTGACATAATAAAATGTGAAATCAATGTGATACATAACCTGCATACAATGAAAAGGCAGACAGAATCCCCCCCCCCCCACCTCCACTTTATACCTTTGTGTGGAAACAATATTTTTCCCTGAAATCCCGTGAAAAATGATTTTCAGTACTATTCAAATTTATCCATGTACCTTTCCAGCGCACCAAACTCTAGTCATATGACTTCTGGGAACAGATAACTGCGGCGGAAAGAACAGAGACAGGCACAGTAATGCTCCAGTCAGAATAAATGCACCAGTACGACAATAGACTATGGACTGTGCCAAACATCACTATGATGCCAATATGAACAGTTAAACTTATGAACAAGCAAACATGGATAGCACATGCTAAATTTCATGCAGCCCCAGTTTCCAACAATTGATCGTGTCTGCAAATTAAGTCCTCAGTCTGTTTCCCCTTAATCAATAATGACTAATATCTTTGTTATCCACAGTCATAACGATTATCTCCCGTCTAATATCATCTACTTTCTATTGTTTAATATAAACCTTTGTTTTCTTCAACAAAATGCGAATTTACTGCTTTAACTGTGCCATCCCGTAACTAAATGAAATCTTGTTTTGTTTTGGACAACTTCTGATTCCAAAGGACTGATAAAAAATCATCCATCCCTTCCCCATCCTCCTTCCTTCACACGCACAAAGTAACAAAGGAAAAGAAAAACTCAAAACTAACTGCTATCAGAGGAAAAACACAGTACTTTTTTCCAGGCAGTTTGCATTATATATGTCCTGATTTTGACTAAATATATACGCTGGAAGCTGAGATTTCGGTATTGGCAGCTTGGGAATATACGCTCTCATGTAATAATAATCCACTAAGAAGGCATATATAGAATGCATATTTTTTGATGCACAAGTCATATGGCTTTTTCTATAACTACCCATACGATATCAGTCACAAATCATTTGGAAACAGCATCCACAATATAACATGTATGTGTATAAATACAGTATAAATATCAGTGACAATATTTCTATGAGAAAAGTTGAAAGTCAAATTGAAAGTCTACAATTGAAGAAAAGGCATCTCAAAAACTGATACATGTACTGACAAAACCCTGGGATATAATAAAGACAATAAAATGACAAATGTTGCAAAACTACTGAGGAGGCTGTGGTCATTCTCAACAAGCAGCATGCAGATAGCCCGAGAGACTAGCTAGCAAACAAAACGAAAATACCTGTTTCTTCGAGGTCTTGAACCCAATTGAAAAAGACAAGGGAGGCAGGAGGTGAAAAAATGAAAGTTACATCTCTTGTGAATATTGGCAATGTTGATACACTTACTTCTGGATCTTTGAAACCACAAGCACTCATTGTCCACATAATATATGGAAGTGAAGGCCTAATAGTTTTGTGGTAGTATTGTGGCATAAAAAAGCAAATAAAACAGGATGTAAGATCATATTTGTCTCTGTAAAATCTACTGCTAAAAGGTGAAAGCAACCTATGGAAGCAGTGATACAGTATTTTCTAAAAACAATAACATAAAAAAGATAAAAGTCACTAATATTTTCAGGAAGACTGTCCTAATATTTGAGACAAAGAGGAAAAAAAAGAATCTAAAATTTAACACATTATATAATTTTTGAAAAACAACCAAAAAAAAAAAAAATTTCTTTCTGTGGTTAATGTTATGACCAGACAGGGTACTTTCTGTATTAAATGGGTAAGTTAAATGGGTAAGTAACTGACTATGGTAAACAAAAAAATAACAAAAAAACAAAAAAATGACCAAAAAAAAATCGTGACATCCAACAGTGAAGAAGGCAAAGAAACCTTCATTCCAAAACTAAATCTGTTTGATAAGTCAACAGCACATTGCTATTTTTTGACAACTAAATACCATTTCACATCTAGTAAATGAAAACGGATCAGTCCAATAATGTAAATAAGTACCTATTCATAATCTATTTCTAACATCAAATTTTATACTTGCTAAAAAAAATGTCTCTGTTCAATACAAAATATGAGGAAGGGCTGCTGGGCAAAATGACAGTGGGAATGAAAGGGGGTTGGGCAGAATACAACCGATAAATAACCATAAAAGAAATGACAATCAAGAAAGAGAAAAAAAGAAACCAAGCTCTACAGCCATAAATAGAGAGAAATACATAGAAAGCTCATAATCCATGACAACAAACCTAGATCATTTGGGGAGGGTGCCCCTGGATCAGATGAGTCGCTCAAGTCTACAAAAACAAAAATAAAGTTGAGTAGAAACAAGAAATAAAGTAGGGATCTTTAAAAATAAAGAAAGACGATGGATAATTAAGGAATCAGGACAGCTCAGATTCAGTGCTGCCTAAAGGAATTATGATGGATAAAGATGAGAGATTACTGGAGAAATCATAAAAATAAAAAATGAAAGACAATGAGCAATTTTTTTCAGCCAAATCAAACAGGTACAAAACAAACATTATAAAGAAGGAAACAAACACTTCTGATCCTCTTATTTTAAATATGTGAACAAAAAAACAAAATATGAAAGAAATATCAGGATGAGAAAAAACACTTTCATCACAAGTTGAATTTTTCAGAATTTTCCATTACTCATGTTCCAAATAAAAAAAAAGCAAACAATTATTTCCTTCTTTACATTGCTATGCTTATACTTCTTGTATTTGGCAAAGAGAAGTAATCTGGCTGGCTGACATCAAAATGGCTCATTAAAGAATCACATTATGGGTGTCATGACCACATAACCATGCGCTACAATCAAACATTTTCACAAACTTATTTCAAAGGTAAATTTAACTAAAATTAAACTTTTTCAAAAGCCTCTCTCTAGGCAAATGCAGTGAAAGGAAAGTCATCAATCATTTTAGTCCAAATTTAAGTCAAAATTTGCAGCAATTTTTTTCTATTGCTCTCTCGTAAAATCTGGTGTCTTGGCACATGGCTGGTTTCACCCGTCACCAGTGACATAAGACAAAGACGATGGATAACTGAAGTAATTATGAATGACGAAAGATAAAATGAAATGTCCACATATTTTGAAAATAAAGAGCAGAGAAAGATAATAAAGTCTTTATCTATATCAGTGGTTCTCAATCGCCGCTCCACGGACCGGTGCCAGTCCGCGAAAATATTTTGCCGGTCCGCAAGGAATAGGTCAAGATTTTAACTGTCTTTATTAATCTGGGATTGGGATGGAATGAGATCATTAACTTCTTATAAGAGGATTAGCCACCGGACACAGCCGTGATTCTGATATGTTCC
>JBCEWB010000002.1:55342-71271 GCA_039654565.1 Peronia peronii
CCCTTCTGGAGATTATTTCAAAGTGAAACTGAGACAAAAAAAAAAGAAAAGAGGCAGACCTTCGGCTTCTCTCACTGAATCTAGTGGATTGAGAATCCATGAAGTCAGCAGAGTTAATGAAGATCTAAATAAATGGAGAAGAATAATCCTATCGATGTCATTGACTGCAGCGTCAACACTGCACCCAGTGATGCTAACAGATGACAGATAAAGATGACTTCAAACAGTCCCGATAAATTTGTCAAACGTGAATGAGATGTGACATGATGAAATTAGGCACTTATCAAATTGAGGCAATGGGAGAATTCATAATTTTTTCATCCATTGGTAAATTTTCAACACAATTTTTTTTTCTTTCACAAAACATTTGAAAAAGTATTTTTGAGTTAAAGTTGCTGAAATATATTCAGTAAAAGTCCAAAGAGTGTAATTCAGTGACGTGACCTAAATGAGGGTTAATGCAGAATAACATTTTCTCACTAAATTCAAATGCAGTAATAGATCATCCTGTCTTCTGTAATTGCCATAGGTCAACTTTTACTCAAGGTGGAACAAAGAGTTTTTTCACCAACAGCAAAGGAAATGAATGTTTTCATGCAATCAACAACCCTCTAGACTAAAAAATTGACCAGTTCCTGATTTCATTGTGTTGCATCTCAAATGGTTTGGAAAATAAAACAAGTGGGCCCTCTGGAACTGTAGCAGTCTTTTTCTACCTTGTAAATTTCTCTCATCAGCTCAGTGTGCTAAAATCACTAAATATATCATCTCTCATTTGCTGGCACTATAAGATGTAGTACTGACAACTGCAGTGAATTACATCTAGCAATTTTCTTCTATTTGTTCTGATCTTCACTATCTCTGACTGCTGGCTTCATGAATTCTCTATCTGCTAGATTCAGTGATGTTATGAATGAGAGAAGCTGATCGTCTGCCTGTTTTTCTGTTTGCACTCCATCTTGCCATAAATATATGAGTTGTTTGAAAACTGCTCATCCATAGCTGATGAATCAAACACAATATGCACTATCTGTCCAATGTGCACTATTTGTGCAAAGAAGCAATACAAATTTTAAACAAGACTTAAGGAAGTTGGTGACTCACCATTGAAAAACTTGATGATGTCAGTGAAGTCCATGTTGTTGTCAAGGATGATGTCTCGGTACACCTGCACCAATGCCAGGGCAATGAAGAGAACAAAATGACTGGAGGTCATGTGACGGGCGGCCCAGATAGTTTCCCACACTGAGAACACATCATCATAGACCAGCTCTGTGCAACAGAAATAAATTCACGATTGCTGTATAAAAAACAGTTATAAAACACAACGGGTGATATGACCACCAATAAACAAGACACATCACTGCAGACAATGACATGGCTAAGTGATATGTTTCCACATGGAGGAAAATATTCTCAAAACACAGAATCTGTGATGGTCTCCTAAAATGGAAAGCACAGTCATAAACACGCCTCAACAAGGAATATCTAAAAAAAGAAAAAGCATTTCATACATTAACTATTACCATAAACAAGACACAAACTTAAAACACAGCATCTGAGATACTGTGAAATGCTGTAGATGTTGGATAGTATGAAATTATTTTAAGCTCTGTATGGATAATGCACCGAGTACCCCCATGAATCAAAACTGATCAAAATGTTGCATCTCATAAATCCATTTTACAGAAAGGAAGTTTTGAGACAATTTTAAACAGACAAAGTAGCAACATTTACTGATACTAAATGAGACTGAGTTAGATGGTCGTGACCCTTTGTCAGTTGTTTACACCATGACATTAAACACTTTTTTAAAACTTAGTATTCTCTTTTTTTCTTCTTTACTTTTAAAATTTATCTTATTTGTATCTTTTGTCAAACTGTAGACTTATATGATACAAGACACAAAGAAATTAAATATCAATTTAAAATAAATTTTGAATGTGATGATGAAAACAATAGACAAAGGATCAGAACCTTCTGTCACAGTTTCAAATTCAAATTAACATGAAGAATGATTCAACATTCATCCCCTCCAGCAATATTAAACACTCACCTCTCTTGAAATCCAGTAAGAACCATCTGTAGCAGAAGTAGAAATGAGTGTAGTCCCCATGCTGATGCATATGCTCAAACAGTTCTGAGTCAAGAATCTGCAGGGAGAATTAAATGTCAACTTTATGTACAAAATCTAAACGTTTTACAATATCTAGATATGATTCACATATAATGACTGTTTTCTAATGGATACCTTAAGACAGGCATAATTTGACTTTGGTAAATATGTCGCAGCCACAACATTCGGTTTCCTCAGTGTTAATGATGGCAAAATCTCCCAAACTGGAGAGCTTCACAAGTCATCTTTTGTATTTGGCTCTAGCTGGTTATTTCCTTTACTTTCTAAAAAACTAGTGAAAATTCATGAATGTCTGGGAATTTTTCTCAAATTGACAACTTAACCAGCTGGGAAAACAGAAAATTGTCCTGCAACAAAAAGTACATGGAAAGTGAGTGCAGTTTGATATTGATATTTTTTCCTGATTTGGTTTATCATTACTCAGCAAAAACTTCTTTTGCTGCTTGTTGCTTTTTGATATCTTAATTTGATTTGATTAAACCATACCAATTTTTTCCTAGTGTGTATCCTCAGTGTATTGTGCCTATTCTCCTGTACCATGAAGAAAGAAGAACAAAAGTCCATTATTGTCTACAACTGTATGCTCCCATTTTTGACATACATTGCCCGAATGAACTATACTTGCATGATGGAGGCCATCACTGTTCATGGTCATTCATTACTATATATTCTTTTTATCTATTTTCATTCATTATGAACTTACAATTCTTCATTTTCATGTCAAAGGAATAGACCGAATCCCCAAATCTTATCTTTCAAATGTAATTTCCAAATATATGCATTTCTTCCTCACACTGAATTTTTTTTTCTGTAACTCTGAAAACACGATGAACAGATATCTTTCATGAAAGATTGCAACAAAACAACATATGGATTAAAAGAGACAGTCACCGTATACCTATATCATACCTATTGAATTATTATGACACAGGAAAAAATGTCCACCATTCAAAGCTCTAATCTGTTTTTTTTTCTTTTCTGTACCTGTATCAAAGACCTCATATTAGCAAAGTGTGTGTCCATGGCACCTCCGTGTGGGAAGTTACAGGACATTCTCTTCATCAACTGGCAAAAGCAGCTGAAGGCTAGGGACTCTGAAACACAGAAACAAGGCGATACAAACAGTAAAATTGACACTTAAAATCACCACAGTGCAATACACCTATTGACTGTTGCAAGACAGATAAGATTATGTTTAATGTCTTATAACTTTACATTTTTTTGTAGTGAACATATCTCTACAGAAAAAGGTCCAAGTTATTTGTTTAATGACACCCAAATATGGTTACATCACATAAATATCTTGTCTCTTCACAGTTTTAATGTGAAGATCTTCTCTACATAAAAGATTCTCAAATTCGTTAAGTTGAAGTTCTTTTTGCACGTAGACAAATGTGATGCATCTTTCTTGTCATTTGATACTCCTACATATCTAATGTTGCAGGACAGATATGTCACCTCTGAAATTATTTTACAATTGGTCCTTGAACAGAGGGAAAGGAGTGGACTGACACATTGTGGACCATAATGAACTCTATTGCAGAAATGTTCTATTACATGCATTACAATTTTGGAAGAATCTGTGGACTATTTGACCCACCATCATCAAATATAACCAACAGTGGAGCCACCAGGTCACACATTCCTTGTACATAGCCAATGTCTAAATGCTGCCAAACGTATCTGAAATGATAAGAGCCACAATCAATCAATCAATCAATTAATCCATTCAGCCATCCACCCGCCCACCTACCAATCCACCTACCCCCCACCCATCCATCCATCAATCACATTAGGAAATACAAAAAAAAAAAAAGAAAACAAGCATGACTCAACACCGTATTCATTTTGTTTGCCACTGGAGTGCACAATGTTATTCATTTGATTTTTATTTCAAAGTAAACAAAGAGCTTAAATTTTTCAAAATATTTTATATGAAGAAAAGTACTGCAAGCAACAATACTAGACAGATCACGGTTTTGCTGCTCCTGAATATTTATTCCATTTCTAATCAAGATCTTTATAGGACAAAATGAAAAACATAGAATATAATTGATGAATAAATTGAAAATTAAAATCCAGTGTACTGTGGTGTAAAATACTACGTATCATCCTGAAATTTTTTTCCCTGAAATTTAAGTCATGTAATAAACACTTCTGTATTTTTACTCTGTCTACTATGAGTGAAATCTAAACAACAATCTGTTAATGATACCTGATTAATTAATATACTAGCTTCTGTTATTTTCTCAAGTATCTCTTATTATATAATGAGTTGGCTGGGTCACTTTGACAGTCTGATATACTAAACAAAGGCAATAGGTCAGGCATTAGTCACGAGAAAAAAACAACATAAAAACAAAAGAACTGAACATTTTATCACACACTCTTTAATAAAACTAATGAATAGTTTTCTCTTGTCCTTTTTTTTCTTTTTTTCATATCATCTAGTTTGGTCTTCTCCTAAAACATCCATATTCTTTGAAACAATGATGCAAGTTTTTCTTTCTTTTTTTTTTTTTGAACTGACAGCTATATGGCCTTTTTAGAAATTAATCAATCACGTCTCATGTCAAACCTTTCCCTCTATTTTGTTTAAGAAGACAACTTACGTGCACATGATATTCCTCAGTTTCTCCAGATTGTCTGGGGTGAAATAGTGGTAGTTTCTGTCACACCTCTGTACATCCTTGTCTATGCGATGTAAATTCAGGGCCACACTGTCTAGCAACTCAGCCTGTAGTTAAAATCAAGATAGAAATAGTATTTTTATTTCTTTTCTTTCCGACTGACCGTAATTTCATATTCTTAATAAAACTACAGCAGCCTCTGCTTTCTTTCCAGTCGTTCTGCTTCATCTACACCAACTGCAACAAAGACTGTCATTCAAGAATTGGGTTGTACAGCCACATCAGGCACTGTTCACAATCCTAGAAGAAAATCTCACCTAGGACATCAAGCATTGTGCTTCAAGACAGCACCCTTAACGATGATGGAATAAATTACACAAAATTATAATTTCACATTTCCATAACAAAACTATACAGAATTATATTTTCATATTCCTACTCATAAGGCTATACAAAGTTATTATTTTGTATTTCTATAATAAAACCACATGACTTACAATTTTGAAATTCCTGTGATAAAACTACACAACATTATAATTTTACATTTTCATAATAAAACCACGGAAAGTTTTTACTTCAATATTCCTATAATAATGCTACATAAAGATATATTTTAACATTCTCATGATAAATTTAAAAATGCACAGAACTGCCTTGTAAGATTCCTGTTGTCCAACAAAATTGATGATCAATGATTCTGAGCTGTTGAACACTTACAGAATAGATTCCTCCATTAGATGCTGGTGAAGCTGGGGAAAGGAGACTTTCCTTGCTTGCAGATAAATGACGGCTGACCTCTAAAATATTGGAATCAAACAATATTTTGTTCTTAAAACATTCACTAAATAAATGTTTTATATATATTTTCCTATTCTTCACTTGCTTAACAAATATTTATGGATGCATCTCATAGCAAATACCATTTCAACTATACTCCTGACTGTCACCATTGCCGATTATGGTTTGGCCGTTTCCACAACTGAGAATAGTTTCTTTCATCATTTGTATTCTCACTATTAGAAACATTTGATGTGAACCAATTTGCTGACAGCATTAACTTTATACTACCCAAAACATATTCACTATATTGAGAATGAAAATTTCTATAGTTTGATAAAGAGTTGGGATGAGATTATAACATGCCGAAACTGATAATAAAGGCAATACTGAAGATGGCATAGCATCAACCCTCCTGTCCTAAAAATGATTCTTTTGCTGCTAGAGATATAACAAGGCTAATATAAATCTTTCATGAAATTTTTATTTTTATATTACATATATATCTTGAGCCTACCTGCTGTTTTCAACTGAACAATAATCATGTGCAGTAGCACTTGCAAGAGAGCTCTTCTAATGAAATACAACTTATTATTCATTTCTCTGTACATTGAGCTCCAGGAGTATAAATTATGACTATGAAAAAATCCTCCGGGGTGCCCCCAAAAAGAGCTAAACTTGCTTAAAAATTTGCCATGTTCCATCAGTTTATTTAATTTTCAATTTAACAATTCTCTAGATTGTTATTTATTTCTTTTAATGTATTACATCAGTTACCAGATGGCAGTTCATGTCATAAAATTTAAGAAATTTTAAGCAATAATTAAGGTTCATCTCAAAAATAACTTTCCATACCTTGTAAAATCTGAAAATACTAAACTAAATGTCTAAAACTTCACACAGATGAACACCAACATATACACAAATTGCCGTTAAAAATCTTGTGGCACTGCCTTGAATGGAATCAAAGTTATAGGGATTTGTTTAACCATCTTTCATGAGTTTAACCAACAAAATAGATGTCAACATTTAGAGAAAAATCATCCTCCAAATATGACATCACAACAGTAATAGTTGATTCTTTTGGGAAAAGCCATTAGAAATTCATCAAGATCTATTAGCTGCTTTAATAGCTCCACCTGTTCAAACTGGAAGATCATGGGTAGGAGAGATTAATCAGGAGCAAATCAGTGCTGAGGAAGAATCAAGACCTGGAAGGCCTGTGAATGCATGTCATGCACATTATTTCTTTTGATAACAAAAGCATCATCCTATTGCAGCCTGTTCCAATTGCAGAGCTGCCAACCTTCAGAAATTCAAATCAGTAGTTTTATCAGTAGTCTGGCTCAATTTTCAGTAGTCATCCATTCGATCCCAAACAAAGCATTAGTATAGAAAAATGCTTTTGAAAATAAGGCCGGGCAGCCTATATGCTGACATTCTATTTAAAACATCATTATTATTAAAATAATAAAAGAAATGTAATATTTGGCTACCCATTTGTGCTCTATGTAAAACAAGCAGCAACATTCAGTTCTTAAAAAATGCTGATCTACTGCTAAGCAGCTCCTCTTCACTTCGCTCAACTGATGCCTGCTAAAATCTGTTGTCTGATGATATGCACAGACAGATCTAAATGACTTGGATCAACTTGCTCAGGAGATCCCTCGATCATTGCCTAGATCTAGGAATCAACAGCTCAAACCTATCATCCCTACCACTAGATCTAGATCTCTAACTAAAAGAGAGAAAAGGTAGATCTAGATCTAGCTACAGCTATCATTTGTATCATTTGTTTTTGCCACAGGATCGCTCGACTGAATATTGTCGGGTTTGTGGAACTGAGTGCAACAAACTTCGTTGTTCTAAAATCTTAAACAAGCCGCCGAACGATAGCGTGATCTGCCCCAGCGACGACCATGCGCAGGATTATCATACTTCCTGTTTTCGCATTCATATGCAGGACTTGTTTCATACTGAAAGTCGGCTGCTGACGGCCGACCAGCCAAAAATAAAGTAGGCAACGACCAGAAAGTCTGATTTCCGACTAAAGTTGGCAGTTTGACATCTCTGGTATGTGACTGAAAAATCTCATTACAAAACTCACTGTATTGCAGGCGTGAGCCGATTTCCATGAAACACAAACTAAAATAAAGCAGGATTTCTCATATCTCCATTTTTAGCATCATATTTAATTGTAACTGCTTGTGACGTATACATGAAAGCATAAATGGGAAATATACTATTGGGAGGAGGGGTGCGCCTGACGACTGTATTGACCGTGAGACGTAACTGTTGACATTGCCATCAATTTCGTCTAGTAGATCTAATAGCCTAAATAGTGTGGATCAGTCGGTTTTTGCAAACTTTTAATTCTTATTTAATCAACTTTCACATTAGACTGTCATGTCAGAAATCCCTAGAATTATCAGTGATGACTGTAGTTCCGTAACAGAGTTGAATTTTCTGTAGAAACGTAGAAACTATGGAAGATCCATATCAGTTGGCAGCTCTGCAACAGGTACCGCTGTCAATACCATTTATTAAAAAATGGTTACTCAAGAAATGTAACGACCTGCTATAAGGAAAAGGTGTTCTTGATTGCTTGAAACTAGTTAATATACAGTTAATGTTGTGACAGAACTTCTGCACAAAAGTTTGTAAATCAGAAAATACTGAATCGCCCCCAAAATTCCCCTTATTTGGCCCCTTGTGACTTTCACCTTGTTCTTAAAATGAAAGAACACTTCGGGGACAGCCATTTGATACAGGGGAAAACAATATTTTGGCCACAAAAGCTGTTCTTTGAATGCTCGGCAAAGAGACTTATGTTATGTCTTTGAAAGCTGGTTGCATCGGTGGCAGAAGTGCTTGGACAATGGTGGTGACTACGTTGAATAGCTAATATAATAAAGGTACTTTGCTCCAAATTTGGTCACATTATCTTCAATGGTTTTTGAAATGTAGCGTAGGCAAAGTTATTTTTGAGACAGACCTCGCAGATCATTAAGGTAGACTGATACAGCACTGGTCAAAAACATTCAGATGTAACCCTGCACATACAGAAACTCCTGTAGTTTCTGTCAAGATTTTTAAGATTAACTCTCTACAGCCGGGAGTGACATATCTAATACACATTTAGGAATGACCAAAAGAATTAAAAAAAAAAAAAAAAAAAGAAGAAGAAAAGCCAAAGCTGGAAAGATATTGCCTGTCTCGTATGAAAAGCTAATTTCACAGCCATGGACAAATACTCAATTAGTACACTGATCTCATATTATGAATACAGAAATTGACTTCCATCCTAAGACAATACAATCTTCTGTTTAAAAACTGATCTGGGTCTTAGAGGGTTAATACTAGGCCCACTATCCATTAGAGTCCCATCATCACTCATGTTATCACCACAGAAATTACCAAGCCCTGGTTCATAATCCTGTCCTTTAGGATCCAAGCTGGACTTGCCATTATTTAGGACATCTTTCACTGGTGTGTCATCGTCGGCAGTGGAATCTGTCCGGGACTTGACAACATCCTGACCGCTGACATTGCCTGCATCCTCGTCCACCACAGCACTGTCCACTGAGAGCTTGGCAGTCATCATGATGCGGTCAGTCACATCTGTGGGCAGTGACCTTGGGGTCAAGGGAGTCAACACACCAGAGTCGCCCACAGAGTCAGTCTTGGACCTGCCGGTACTGAGGACAAATGTCACTTTTACTTTACATTATAAGCAAAATGTGTCACTTTTCAATATCTCAAGTAAGATGCCATAATGATAAAGGTTCACTTCATATTGCACATTAAACATCCTGTAATATTCTTTTTTTTTTCAGTTTCCATCCTGAGAATCTTGCATAGGCAAATACCACTTTATTTCTTTTTATTGGACCCAAACACCCCAAAGTATACTATTTTGTACAACTTAAGGGTGGGGTGGGAGAAGAAAGGGAATAAGTCCTTTCAAGTCTAAGGGAGAGAAGACACAAGTTGGTGACAACATCAAATAGGTCTTTACCTGCCATACCTTTCTGTCTCAGTGGTGGTTGACCCGCCCCTTGCTATAGAGTCACCCAGTCCATCATCCGGACTGTCCTGTATAGAGTTGTCTTTCCTGATGGGTATAGGAGGAGTCTCTGTGCCCACGGCTCTGTCTACTGTTGAGGATGTGATGGACAGCTCCATGCTGATCTTTCGTTCCGATGATGGGGTCGTACGAGCGGTAGAACTTTCTTCCACGACTGTCTCTGGTCGCGACAATTCCTCAGATTCAAAAGAAACAAACACCTGAGGAAAGCACAGACTTAGACATATAATTCTACCAAAATCTTTAAATAAGCAATTTATCAAAAAAAAGAACTTTCAATTGAATAGTGCAATAACTCTGACAAGAAAATGTTGTCCTCTTAGCTTGCTTGTCAATTTCTCTAGTATATGGCAATAGAAAAACTGACAACTTCAGAAAGTTCTGTGTCCAAATGTGATGTTTCCCGTGGGTGTCAAAAATTCAAAATAATTTCTGACCATACCTCTTTCTGTTATTCAAGATTTCATTATCACATCTATTTTAGTACAACAATATTGTGTACATCATGATATAAACAAAAGTCTAGGAAATAAAGAGTCTACAAAGAAATGAAACTTATCCTTCAGTGGAAGCAAATATATGCAAAGAAAAAAAAATGCATATCTGAACAATGACAGAAATTCTCAGTATAGGACTAAATAGACAACAACCATATGAAGTGACACCTTAGTTTACTAATTATAAGACCATACCTCATTGCTCAGACTAGAATCCTTGCGGACGAGAGGAATGCGACCGTCTGTGCTTTCTTGTGACAGCTTGGCCAGATTAGCTGCTACAGTCTCCTTATCTCTCTGCCGTATGATGGCCTCCACTGCCAGCCACTCGGACATGACCTTCTCATACTCGGTTCTCACCGCCTGTTCCAGGCCCTCCCTTTCCTCGGGAGAACTGCCAAACTTATAGTGACCCAGCAGGTATGGCCACACCTGGCAAACAAAAAGATCCATGTGAGAAAATGATCCCATTTTCTGTCTTGGCTATGTGTCAGTATATTAGTATTGATAACAATATTAATATCAATGGACTGAATCATCAAGAAGTGATCCAGATAAGTCATCTGGAATGACAGCCCAGTCACAGAGTGCAGTGGCCAATACTATACTGGGCACACTGAGACTGACAAACAAGACTGATAAGATAACAATGTTCATTTGATAGCTGTGGAAACCTTCTCTCTTAATTTGATATACACTACTGAAGCATTTGCTTTTCTGTAAGTGTGCAAATCCTTCAAACGTCAGCCCACAAACGATAGGAACATTAAAGTACTTGTAGTTAGAAATACATGTTCTTTGTAAACTACAAAAGACTGGTATGTCCCTCTGCCTATTGGCCATAAAGTCATCATTGTGCAAGGCTCACATTGTGGCTCTGATGAACATGATATCATGGTCTTATTCTTCTGGTGCAGCAGTCCATTTTTTTTTACTCTTTAGAGTCAGATAAAGTTTGTAAATGACCCCGAAAAAAATAAACATGTTCCTCATACATGCCAAATATTTGATGTTAATGATCATCCCACAAATGCAATGATAAAATTGTTTCCACTTTTTGACATACATTGTAGTAATTGTGTTAAATCTGTATGGGAATGCAGGGTTTACACAGCTTTTATCCTGATGGTACACAAACACTACATAGTTTTTTTTAAGCTGAAAATACATATCCAAAAATACAGTTGTTATGATAACTCACCTCTCTCCTCAGCTCGTGTGATACACCACCATAGTAGACCAATCTGTAGACTTCAGCTGCATCTGTAACCTGTAGGGAACACACAGGTATATATAACTATGTTGTGGATGTTGAAAGGCGCAGTTCGATAGAGGTTTCTATACTAGTTTGATTTACAAAACATACAAAAGCATGAATACCTTTACTTGATATACAAATAATGTGTACAAGTTTGAAATTTTCCATTCATCAGCTGCCTTCTTGTGTAAAGTATAACTAACATTTCTACACAATATAGTTAAACTGCTTTTGTATAGATGAAAAACTGTACTGGATAATCTAAAAGTTAAGAAAAATGCAGCCAACTCATTCCTATAAAAATATTAAAAAATACTCCAAGTTGTGCTAAAAATAGATTATAAAAGAAACTTTATGATAAAACTGATTAATAACATCAGAAAGACATCAACACACACTTCTAAGAGAACAAAATGTATAAAACAAACAAACAAATTGAGATCAATCTCAGGTACAAGTGGAAAAAAAATATGGAATACTTACTATGCCGTTCTGACAGAGCTCCTGCCATCTCTCTGGTGTCAGACCACTGCTAGCATCTATTGGGTCGTCCACGGCCACAATGGTGTGATACACCAGGCCTGACAGGTGAGTGCGAACTGTCTTCAGGTGTCGGCAGTGAGCAAGCCCTTCAAAGATGGGACAGTGTAATACAGGGTGTGTCATTTCTAAATGCTGAATAAATGTAACATGAACTGTTATCTATATTCCCTATGTTTTTCTTTGGCAGTCTATCAAGTTTTATGATGACTGTGATCTTAGAGTTATCACACTGATTCACTGGGATTCTGGAGGTTTATTGACATGTTCTGTGGTGGGCAGTTTGACCTAGGCTTTGAACACTGTTACTGTCAATAGTTTTTTATATTTCACAATCAGTGACTGATATATATACACAAAAGATATCCAACCCGTACTTACATCCATAGAATGCTCTTGAGATGATCTGCTTGGTCATGGTGTCACACAGCTGTTTGATGTGGTTTCTGTGAAAAGAACATCAATAATGCCATCAGATCAAAGTTTGGGGTTAAAGTAAATAAATAGCCTGTTCTATAGCAGAGCGCCTTAGCTCCATGAGTTCTCCAATCTAGACTGTGGTCAAATAAATTAAGTATGAGTGAATTAAAGAACACGTTATGTATACACCTTTGCATTTCATAATGTAAAGGTTAGTGGTTACTATACCTTTGTAGAACAGATTTTACAATGTCTGATATGCACACTTTCCTTCTTCTTTTACTTTTTTTTTTCTGCATCTCAGTGTAATAATTCCTCATTGTACTAAATAATTCATATTATGTATTAAATTATATGGGTTACAAAATATTATTCAAGAACTCATAACTTTCATTCCTTGAAATATGTGTAAATACTTAGATATCATGTCTGTGGAGTTATGGTTATTATTTTTAAAACGCTCTCTGAGTTATGATATGCTAAAGTTTCTGATAATCAGTTCCAGGCATCATCTCAACCATGCAATCAATCAGATATCTATGTAAAATTATAACAATCTGTAGCCCCTAACAAAACAGATAGGCAAACAATACTAACCAAAAATATAAATCATGCAATTTCTGCACAAAAATGACAAATATACAAACTACATAAAATAAAATTAATCTATTCATCTGACATCATGTAAGATAAAAATTGACAGATTCCTTAATGGAAAATCTAACTATAGAGTCACTTTCTGAAAGGATGATTACAGAGAAGCAACATCAGTGAACACTGTGTAAAATACAGCATGGCTACTAGTGTGCACAGCTCAAGTTTGAAGCCATCTACATCTACATGAAGCACAAAACCTGAAATCCATCTCTGAATATTTACATACTAGGATCAAAATCAAAACATTCAGTTACACTTGCTGCAACCTGAAGGTTCAGAATTGGCAAATACAAACAAATTCTAATTTTATCTTCAGTCTCAAAACCAGTAGACTGATGCAATCCGACAGTTGTTCCCTATCTTTTTTCTCTTTCTCATTTATTATCAGAAACACAGAACTAATTGTCATGGATTATGGTTTTTAAAATTTCATAATCTTTGTCAGATTTTAAAAAAAAAATATATATATAGTATACTACTAAAACTGAATTAAAAGAAAATATCTTGAATAAATTTTCTAATGAATAAAAAGGATGTCCAAAACTTGTGCTCATATACACATTAAAACTAAATAACATATAGAACATGACTGATACTAATACTGGAATATCTCTTACTTCTGAACTTTGTATCCAATAAAGATGGTTTCAGTACCGTTATTATTTTTGATTGATATAGCTAGGCCACCATAACAAATAACTTTCAAAAAGCCAAAAATGGACCCTCTCTTGCCCAACAAATTATAAGGAGAAATATGGTTTCTTTCAGGCCAAAATTTACAACTGACATAACACAACCATCTTATAATCACATAAAAGTAGAATATCTGAAATCTGTTTTCGTAGTAGAATTTATTATATATACTGGCTATAAGGAAAGATCTCACATTTACAGTAATGGAGTGAAGACCCTCAACATGTTCAGATCTTGTTCTAGGATCTCATCATTCAACTTTCTTGATATGATGACAATAACAAAAGTGAGCATCTCCGCATGATGTCTGGATTAATGCAAGTGAATAAAGTTATCTAAATAGTGATCATTTTTTTCCCTGCTTTCCCCAGATTAACTACTGTTTCAGATATATGTGCAGGTTGGAATAAACACAAGAAGAAAATAAAGAAGTGGAAAAAAATAAATACAAAAACAAAGAAGAAAACAGACAACATTGGCAACAAAACAGCCTGACCAATTGGATACTGAAGGGAGGAAAAATTCGTGAGAAACTTCATTAACCAACAATTCTAATCAAGGGCAATCTAGGCCAAATTACTACAGTTTACTAGTGAAAATAAATGCAGTCTTTGATTTTAATATTTATTACCCAATCTTTTTCAGCAGTATTGCATGTTCATGTGCATGGTTTAATCTGCATGATTGATAGCTTGTGTTTATTATGGGATACATAAGAAAAAAGAATATAATGTGAGCCAGTCTCAATAACAACCACATAGAGCCGAACTAGAAAAACTAATGAGAAAGATGAAAATCAGTGAAAAAGTTTGATGATATTTATTAACTGTTTTGCGCACAGCTGAAGACTATGGCCTTTCATGCTAAGTATAAAACCTGAAAACTATTTCTAAATATAATACACACTGTTTCATAAGTCAGTATCTCCCTGATGGGTAAAATTCAGGTCCTTATCTTTGCTGATGAAATTCATGGAAGTTACTGCTATATTTCTGAATGGGATAGGCATTTTTCCAAGCTTGTGGTTTATTAATTAAAGAATTGCTACAATTTTTGTAGTGGTATGGATGTTTGAATTGCAAATAGGATTGGCTCATATACTAATATAACTATCATTATAGTTATTATTAGTTCTTTCTCAAACTGGGATAATGACAGAATGAGGATCCACCTAGGAATGACTAACCAGCAGAAGCAATGACAGATTTACAACACTTACGTACAGATAGTTAAAGTACCTATGTGCCGAGTCGCTGGAGGCTTGTACCAGGCAGGTATTGTTCTGTTCCTCCTGGGTACGTGCGTACGATTGTACAGAGGAACGTACCAATGGACTAGGAGGGAGCTGGCGGCGCACTGGCCATGGGGATCTCTCTGGGGATACTGGGGACCTCGGGGATTTGGGGGCTTTGGGATCCAACATTTCTGGTGCTGTTTGAACATGACGGGCAAGAAACATATGAATTTTGTCATTCCATTTTTGTCGTCCTGTGACTAAATTCCTACAGATGTAATAATGTCACAATTTTTCTCCCATTTGTATTTGAAAGTGAGTCATCAAATTCCAGAAATATGAATTTCATATTTTATCATTTCCATTTTCACGCTTTGTACTGACTTGCTACAATTAAGTAACAAATTATATCAGAATGGTATTTCAAAGAGAGTCATCAAATTTCAATTCTTATAATTCAAGAGCTGACCAAATCAGGACTGCTGAAAATAATAACAGTTCTAACGACAACCATGAAACAAAGTACAATGAAAAACAATAACATATGGCAGCAGTTGTTTTGACAGTAACTGAACTCTTATTAATTGCTTTCTTGAGATATTCTATTGAATCTCTCTCATCTCTATTAATCAAGCACTAGTATGCATGTGGTAAAAGGCATAGATAAATGTTTGCAAATATATAGGTATGGTTATTATTTTTGTTTGGTCTGACGGAGGAACCATCTGGTGTATGAACTTTTGAGTTTCATAGTATTGCAGAAGTCGATCCCGATTTTAATACATGTACATCCTAATGAGAAAAAAAGTGACATTATTGAAAAAATATTTTTTCATGAAGACAGCATGGCTCCGACAGCCAAGAGAGAACCTGGAAGAAATCTGTCCATCAACTGAAAGGACAATGACAAAAACAGTTCAAATATCTGCAATGATGCAGTATGTATCATTGCTGTCTAGCTGTTACTCAACTGGTTCAACTAAATTGCGCAGTTAATGC